>RJWM01001167.1:0-23905 GCA_004363535.1 Dasyprocta punctata
TTTTTTTTTTTTTTTGCGGCACTGGGGATCAAACTCACAGCCTCACGCCTGCCAGAGAGGCACTTAAACTGTTGAGCCAAACTCCCAGCCCTAGTTTTTTTGAGGCAGGGTCGCACTATGTAGCTCAGGCCGGCCTTGTGCTCATGTTGTAGCCCAAGCCTAGCCCAAGCCAGCCTCGAACTTACAACACTCCGCCTACCTCAGCCTCCCGAGTGCTGAGATTAAAGGCGTGTGCCACCACTATTTATTAAGAGTTTGTGTAGATGAGAGGGCTTTGAAGACCTGAAATACTCTAAGTGGTTTCTGATTTTAACTTGCCACTGGCTTTTGAAGAGGAAATGGCTGGGGAAGAAAATTCACCAGAAGACAAGGCCACGGCCTGACTGGGACCTGTCCCAGGGACTGAAGTGGGTCAGTGACTGCAAATGAAGTTGTTTTTGAGTGAGAAAGCCAAAAGTGGAGGAGGGTAGGCAGAGGGGCAGCTTCCAGTAACTCCTGGAGAAACTGAGGCCAGCATCAAGCTCAGTGTGAGGTCAAAGGGGCAGAGAGAGAAGCTAGTTTTTCACTAGGTGGGAACTTCGGGGAGTCACTCCCTCCCCTTGTGAGACAGGGAGGGACTTTCTGCAGAGTGGTATCGAGGGGACAGAAAAGGATAACAGCAGGACACGCTAGGTTGCACACGGGCCCCAGGTTCACAGCAGCAGCCCCAGCAGCTTGCAGCCAGGAGGACTGTGCAGCACCTGCCAGCCAGAATGCGTGGTCTCCCCCGGTGTGGAGTGGGGCCCTCCTGTGATGGACTCTGCACGTAGCCGACAAAGGAACTGGCGAGGCCAGCCTGGGGGGTGGCTTCTGGAAAGGATGCTGGTGTGGAAATTCAGAAAAGTCTGTAGCTTTGACTCACAAAGTGCCAGACACTCAGTGGCACTTTAAATGCCACAGATAAAAGAGTGAGAGACTCTCCCGGTGACAGGCGAGATGAGGGGTCAGGGACCTCAGTGCCTCTGAGGCTTCGATGCCTGGATAAAGAATAAAAACACCTTGGAGACCCCCGTGACCCTTTGTGCAGGGGGAGAATGTCAATGTGGCCCAGCTGGCTGGGGCAGCACAGAGCCTCAGGCCACATATTGCACAGGTCACGGCATCGGAGAGACTGAAGGCTTGCAGCCTCCTCAGAGTCTCTGCTGACAAGAAGTCAGAAAAACTTTTAGGGCCCAGATTCAGTGGGAAAGGTCAGGGCTCAGGGCTCAGACCAGATCTCCCCCCTTACCATACAGTTGTCTGTGTCCCTGTGTGGGTTTTCCATAGCTGTGATAAAATACCTGAGAATAACCTTTTAAAAGAGGAAAAGTTTACTTGACTCAAGGTTTCAGTCCATGGTCCTCTGGTTTCATTGATTTTAGGCTTGTGGCGAGGCAGCACCTCAAGGTTGAAGAGTGTGGCAGAGCAAAGCTCCTCACCTCATAGCAGGTAGGAAGCAGAGGGGCAGTGAGAGCAAGAGAGCCTGAGAGGAAGGGGCCAAGAGACCCGAGAGTTTCCAAGGTCACACCCCACAACTAGGCCTCAACTCCTGTTTCCACCTTTCCCAATCACGCCATCCAATTCTGATTTCATGTGTGTTCATCAGCCCGCACCATCCAAGTACCTCTCGGTAGCTCCACTTCTGAACACTGCTGTGTGGGGATCCAAGCCCCCAACAGATGAGCCTTGAAGGGTACACACACCTGATCCAGCCCGGAGCAGTCTCTGGCCGGGGCTGCCAATGTCTAAGTAATGTCCGTGTCACTGGCCCCTGTTCCCCTCTCCTGATGACTACCTTGCATCCAGTACGGAGGGATTTGGCTTTCTCCCCACTGCCTCCTTGGCTGGAATGTATGCCCTATGTTAAGATTGTCTTCTTCACTGAGGCATCCCAGGACCTGGTTAGGGTCTTGCACCTCGTGGGAGCCTTGCACCTACGTGAGGGTCCTATACTTGGTTGTATGAGGGAGAATGACAGGAGGCCATGTCTGAGCAGGGTACAGGTGCATGGGGATACACATGTGCATGCGCACATGCGTGGTGCGCACATGTGTGCGTGCGTGTGTGTCTGTGTGTGTACAAAAGCCTCTCTCTATGGCATCCTCTAGCCTGCATCTTTCCATGTCACCTGGCTGCCCGTTGAGCTGTGTTTTCTCTCTCCAAGCACCACTGTAGGTGTGTGTCTTTGGGGTCCTAGCCTCCTCGTACCCACCGCTGCCTCGTTGGTGGGTGTGTCCTGGTGCCTGGCGCTCAGAAAGTCTTCTTTGGTGATTATTCTTGACATCTCTCTCTGGCTGGAGCAGTAAGGGGCCTCCTGGGTGCTGCCACTCAGAGGGCATCACTGTCTCGCCCATGACTACCCCCAGCAGAGGGGAGAAGGGGGAGGTGACAGGAAGACTCCAGTCCCCGACACCTCCTCCACGTTTAGGCCCCTAATAGTGCATTTCCTTTTTCCTCGGAGCGGGTCTCCAGGGAAATGGTACTTACAGAGATTGAGGAGTTTAATACATGTCTCGCTTCCCCTCTTCTCGGAGGTGCTCAGAGAGAGCGGCAGAAGCTGGAGGTGTGGAGCCTCAGCCAATTTGGAAAGCACCATGACCTGAGCGCATTTTGCAGTATCAATGTCAAATTCTGCCGTTCGGGCATGCCATTAGTGTGCACGCTGCCACACAGAAACCCGTGACGCAAAGGTACAGCAGTCCCCACCCTCCCGTGCTTAGAAACTAACAGCTCTAATGAGAAATGAGAGCTGAAAGGAGAGAGATGGGGGGTGGGCTGGCAGTGCGGGCTGGCTCTGTGTATTGGAGGAGGCTGACCCACTTCTTTTGGAGGTAAGGGGCCCACTGAAATGACACTTAAATTAGCCACCGCTCCCTGCGCTAGGCCTCCTTTGTCCCCTCCCTGCTCTTGGAGGGATCCCTGTCAATATGCCCCGCAGCTACTCTCTTTCTCTCCTTTCTTTCTCCCTGGGAGCACCTTTGGTCCCTGCAGCCAGTGGACTTTTTAGGGCCATCGACTACCCTGATCCCAGCAGCCCTCTTAACAGAGACAGGACTGCTCGAGAAAGAGTGCGGGTGGGCATTCACCATGCTGAGCATCTCTCTCTTTTTCTCTGGCTTTTTGATTGTGCTGTGAGTTATTTAGCCAACAATAGATGTTTATGTATATTTTCTTAGAGATCGTATTTATTAACAGCCTGTGAAGGGGGAGGCTGGGAGATTTATACAGAAAGTGCAGTGAGTTAAAAGGGACAATTAGAGGAGCAGAAAGAGATATCGAGCATGGAATTGTAAAGGATATTTTAACACACAATCAGAGGTTCTTGAGATATTTTCCAAGTAGACAGAAAGGTAAAAGAAAATTGGCCCATTACAAGCTGATAGTGGGGGATTGGTAACACAGATGGAGTAATGGCTGACGAGCTAACCTCCTGTGTAGAGAAAGGTGAAGCCGGAGAGCAAGGATGGAAGGAAATGAGCCAGGGCACAAGTGCAGCCAGGTCGGGAAGTTTCGAATCAGTGTTGGACAGGACCCCACCAAAATGTGCACATGCTTTTCCTTGAGGAAGGACGGCTTTCTCCAGGTCCTTAGAAGGGAAAAATGGGTGGGGTATCTGATCAGGGACTGATTAGAACAGTCTGGGGACTTTATATGTATATGATGAAGGATTTGCTGAGGACTCCCAACCCCCATCCAGAAAATCTATTATCTCTGAACCCAGGCCCCGCAGCCTCTCCTCTGAGAAGCCCTTCTGCCCCCCACCTCCACCCCTCCAGCTTCTGAGAGCCCCTCACAGGCCTTTGGAGTCCCTGCTGGCCCAGGATTGCTTGGTGATTAGTTAGGTGATGAGTAAACATTTGCTAAGTGGAATTCTTGGCTCCTTGGCAATGAACAGCCCTAGCAAAAGGCGGAAATGATCTGCAGTTCAGGGGAGGGGTCCTGGGAATGCTGGTGGTCTGCCAGAGTGGAGGCGGCTGAGGGGATGTTGCAGTATCTGGCAGCTGAGGGTGGGCCCTGGGGGACGGGAGAGCTGGGAGCACAGGCCATGGAGGCTAAGTGGTGATGGAACACATTCTAAGCTTGGAAGCAGCAGGTGTCTGGGAATGAGACTGTGGCCCAGGCAGATTTCCAGCAAGCGCTCTAGCTCGCTGGCACAAGGCAAGGATCTGGCTGAGCACAAGAGGCAAGTTGCGATGATGAAACCCACTGTTGCGGAACACCCGCAAGGTGCCACAGTGGCAACCACGTGCTTGTGGAGAGACTGGGGGGCGAGTGGGAGAGCGCAAGGGTGGGAGCCACACATCACCTCCACTTCCAAGGTAGAGTCCAAGTCTCTGAGTGGGATCCCCTTGGCCTCCCCCTTGCCTGGTGGGTCTCCCAGCACCCCAGTGAACAGCACTCCCAGCTGTCAGCCTACCATTGCTTATACGGACCTCAGAGGTGGTACCTCCAGCCTTCAGTTTGGAATCTTCTCCACACTCTTCTCTGGCCTGCTTCTCATCCTCTGAGACCCATCAGTATCACCCCTTCCTGGACGCTCTGAGTGTCCCCATCCCAGCTGAGCTTCTCATCTTTGTGGGATACAGGTGCTAACACAGGCACCAATCCCACACCAGCAGGGAATACGTGTTTCTGCAGGCAAGATCTGAGTTCCTTATAGAAAGCCTTGGCTTCTCACTTTTATGTCCCTGAAGCCTGGACAATAGCTGGCACCAGGGGGCCGTGAGCAGTGTTTGTGAAATGAACAGTAGAGAGCTGTGGGGTGATGGGTTGTGCAGAAAGGCTCTGAGACCACCAGGGCCCACCCCGTCCCTCCGACAGGGCTACCACTACCCTGCTGTCATTCCAGAGTGGAGGACTGACTGGCAGGAGGGAAAGGAAGTCCTGGGTCTCCCTGGAAGCAAAGATGGTAGAGGTGCTGAGCTCATCAGAACAGAGGGGCGTGGCCTCAGTCCTGGGGAGGACAGGACCACATCTCCCTGTCCTGAATGACTCAGGGGGTGACTAGATCTGGTGAAGAGAGAAGCCTTGCTTTGCCCCTGATGGCATCCATTTGTTTTGATGTTTGGGATAATGGTGTCATCAGAGCAAAGGGGTCATCAGGACTGTGTCGTGTGTGAGCTGCCAAGTGACAAGTGACATCAGCTGCAACAGAACTGCTTTGATTCCCCCGATCTCTTAGAAGAGAAAGCCACTAAAAGTCTAAAAGTACAGCTGGCATCTTGGACTCCCACTGCCCAACCTGTAATAATAGCAACCAAAGACTGTACCGGGTGAGACAGAGGCAGTGCCTTTAGAAGACATTAGCATTTCTCCTTTTGACATTTCACTTCCACCATGTAGGACTTACTAAGTCTTTTTAAAAAAAATTTAATAAAGTGCTTAGACTCTTGACTTTCCCTCTAAGGGCCTTGCTGTCTGAGGTTCAAAATGAAATCAACAACATAACAACCTCTTTGGGTTCTAAGGGACAGCCGGGCCCTGGCACCAGGCTGGGTCAGATCAGGGAGACCGTCAGGAGTGACTACAGGCATGCGATGATTTGTTGTGCAGTCAGCCTATCCCCTTTTGTGAATGCTCCAAGCCTCATACCGTGAAAGATTTGTCTATCCAGGCCTGAACACAGCCCTCCACCCTTGATCTGGGGAACTCTCTCCTTTGTTCAAAGCTAGAGAGGCAAACGCAGCCTCCAGGCCCTTCCACTGTTGTCCTGGGCACTCCCTGGTCTCCTGGAAAACCCACCCGGTACCAGATGCCAGAAACTGGCTGTCCCCTGCAGGCCACCGCCCAGCCCCGTGAGAATCAATAGCTCAGTGGCTGCATCTGAGACTCTTGGTAACAGGCCAGGAAGGATTCAGGACCAGCCTGCTCTGGAGAGAGACACAGAGACAGTGCCAACCCAGTGCAGCCAACTGGGGGAAGTGAATCATGTTCCAGGCACACGAAGGGAAAGTCCATAGAATGGAGAACCCGTGTGTGTGTGTGTGTGTGTGTGTGTGTGTGTGTGTGTGCACTCGTGCGCACGCACGTGTGCGTGTATGCATGCTTTGTATAGCCTCATGAGTCAGTGTACCCCTGCCCCCTCCAGCTCCTCCTGCCAACAAATGTGCTGTGTTCTCAGAGCTGTGCTGGGCCAGGCTCGCCTACCCCTTAAGCCCAGGATCTGCCACCCCTTCAGGAATGCAAGGTTAGGAAACAAAAAACAATGTTCTTGTCCAAGAGAATTTTTTTTTTATTATTATTTTTCTCTCTTAATTGGATTCAGTGTTTCTCACTCCTCACACTCACTCTCTCTGGTGGGGAATTCAGGTCTGTGCAAAGCGCAAAAGAGATTGCTTGCCCGAGCCACTGGCCGACAGCCCCTCTCCCCTGCCCGGGCTTGCCCCTTTTGTTACCTGTGTACCTCTTGTCCCTGCTCCTGACCCCTGAGTCTGGCCCCCTGACCTCTGTCCGTCCATCGACATCCCAGAAAGGTCAAGAGGAACAGGGCCTCTGTAATGCAGAGTGCCTGAGATGGTCCTTGAAATGCCCTTATTGTTCCCCTTCTGCTAAGGCCACCTGATGCTTCCCTCCTGCCCTTGCGACGCAGGGCCCTTGCTGGGTTACTCACCAAAGAACCTCAAGTTAAAACTCAGCAGTAGAGCCATGCTGGAGGCCTGGACTCCTGCTCAGAGTCTCCCTGGCCTGTCCAGATTATCACTGGCCAAATGCTAGGCTGATGACACTGTCCAGTCACTTGGACTAACACTGTGGATGCTGCTGGGCCTGCTGGCTTAAAAACCCCAGAACCCCTTCTTTCCCTTCTCTGTCTCGATGGCCCCTAGTTACTGGCTCCCTGACATCCAACAAGCCGCTTCTTACGTCTCATCTTGACACCCGTAGCTTCTATAGTAGGGATAATGGGGTGCTCCAGGGTGCCAGACAGGTTTGTGTTGCATATAAAAACAAGGTGATGTTCTAAATATCTAAGGACATTGGTCCCCTGAAGTAAATCTCACTGTTTGTCTTTCTCCTTAACCTGTCCCACTGACATCTTGCCCCAGGTCCTGGCAAGCCCAGGTTACACAGGGACTATTGTTTCCAGGTTGGGATTCTAGACAAAAATTCTGTAACTTTTCTTCTTGCTAGAAATCACCAATACAATCCTTAGTTCAGCAGATATAGTTTTCTGTATAGTTTACAAACATGATAAGACATACAGTTTGGTAACAGAGCGGGGCAGGGAACCTGTGCATTTGTATATATATGTATATATTTATATGTGTAGTGTGTGTGTATATATATATAAGTGGATGTAGGTATAAAACTGCACCTTCTGTGAGAATTTCATTGCATGTATGAAGTTCTACAATTCAGCCTCTGATGATCTTTCCTTTGGTGATTGGTTCTTAGACCCCAGCAGTTGGACCTGGGTCTGCCAGGGTTGCCTGAGACATCAGGAACAAGAGGCATTATCCTTAAGGGAGGAACTGAAGGTGACATAGGGTTGGATTCAGGGCAGGTTCACTACGTGGCCTCAGGCACAGGCCAAAATGCCACCTGCTCAACTGCTCTGCCTGTTGGTCAACCCAGCTGTCTCTGGTGAGCCTTGTTTGTTCTGAGTCCTACTTCGTCCAGGAATGGTGGGACCCTTCAGGCCTCTCCAAATGATAAGGATTCCACAGAGCCCAGCCCACTTGAGGGGCACTTGTCCCATTGCTGCTAAGGAAGGACTCACTGTGCATGACTTTTACCACCTTGTTGGAGCAGACGCTGTCTATAGGTGCTTGGTGAGGGCTGGCTGGGACAGCTGAGTGAGATGTGCTTGCTAATCCCCTCCCGTCTAGGGCTATACACTTTGGGTTTATAATCCACCGGGTAGGGTCCAGACAGCAGCTGAAGGCTCTATCAGCTTTTTCCTGAAACCCAGCAGATCTTCCACTTGTAAAAAAAAGAAGAAAAGAAATTCTGTTCCTTGTTGAACATGTGGCAGTGCTGGGTGCTGGTGCCCTGGGTCCTCAGCGGAGAGTGACCGCCAGCCCCAGTATCCAGGCCAGGAGTGAGGCCCCCAGGGAATAGCCCGAGGATGCCTGCTGCACCCCGCTGGGGGTGCGGATGGGGGTCCTGCGGGCACACTTGCCCTTCCTCTTGGGCTGAGCTGTGGGCATGATGTCAAAGCTGAACTTGTGCTGGTAATCGGGAGCATAGTCCTGTAGCTCATGGGGCTGCTTCCTGGTGCCTGCCTTAGAGATCTGGTTGCGGTTCCTGTGGCTGGTGCAATTCTTGCCTGGCTTCTTGTAACCTGACCTGGAGCCAGGCTGATGGCTGTGTGGGTGGCCCCTGTCCCTGGCCGGGTGGTGCTCTTTACGGGCAGCCCTATCAGTGGTGGTGAGGGTATGCGACTTGATCTGGTGTGGGGACGCCGGGCCCGTGCAGTTCCGGAAGTCCTCAGCCCTCAGCTGCTTCAGGTCCTGGCCTTGCCGCAGCTCAGGGGATGCACAGGGGACAGCAGAGCTGGAGCCTCGGAACCTCCGCAGCCATTCCCACAGGGAGCGCGCCTGGCAGCCACAATCCCAGGCATTCCCGTTCAGGCGGAGGAACTCCAAGGCTGCCAGGGGGGCCAGGCAATCGCCCTGCAGCTCTGAGAGACTGTTGTTGAAGAGAAAGAGGGTGGTCAGCCTGCGAAGGTCACGGAAAGCCTTGTGGTGCACCCACTGCAGCTGGTTTTCATGCAGGAGCAGTCGGTCCAGGTTCACCAGACCCCGAAATGTGCCCTGGCCCAGGCTCCACAGCTTGTTGCCGTGAAGAAACAGGTGGCTGAGATTGACCAGGTCCACAAAGATGTCATCCTGCAGGTACTCAATGTGGTTGTCCTGCAGGTAGAGATACTGCAGGCTATGCAAGCCATTAAAGATGCCGGCTGGCAGCGCACTGAGCCCACACTTATAGAGGTAGAGGGCATGAAGTTTTACCAGGCCCTGGAAAGTTTCGGGCGCCAGAGTTCGCAATTGTCGATTGTCACCCAGGTCCAGCTCTTCTAGGTGCACGAAGCCCTCGAAGGTGTTGGGGTCAATGAAGGTGATGTTGTTGGAGTAGATCCACAGGGTGACCATGGCGGGGCTGAAGTGGCCCTGCTGGAGGAGGGTGATGCGGTTGTTCTGCAGGAAGATGCGCTCGCTGTCCTCAGGGATGCCCTCAGGGATGGCGGCAAAGTTGTGCGCCTGGCAGCTGACTGTCATGGGAGCTGGGTAGCATACACAGTCCCTCGGGCAGCCACTGCCCAGGGGCAGCTCCACGGCCAGCAGCAGCAGCAGCGGCAGCAGCAATTCCACACAGCACCCTGGCAGGGAGAGAGACAGCACAGCCGGTCAGGGGCTGCCTGAAGAGGTGAGAAAAAGAGTACAGAGGACGGTCCTGTGCCAGTCCCCTCCTGGGGCTCCGCCCCCTTCCAGCCTGTGCTGAGGGTCTGTCAGGTAGTCCCCTGAGAGCCTGGCCCCAGAATAGAGGGAAGTAGAGGTCAATGTCCTTGCCTTGACCTTGTTCTAGACTGGAAATCTCTCCTACTTCTTGGCACCTCACACCTACTGAGGATTAATCCCCAGCCTGGTTGGGAAGTATATTTGGGGTGAAGGCCCTGATTACCCACATCCCCAAATGCTCTTGGGCCCTGCCTGCTCAGGCTGTCGGCACTGCTGTGTGAGGGCCACATCCACAGACATAGCCAACCAGCCTCTGGGTCTTGCCCCAGTGCAGCCACTTGTTCACCATGGTCAGCATTCACAGAGAGTGGTTTTTTTTTTGTTTTTTGTTTTTTGTGGCACCCAGGATCAAACTCACAGCCTCACGCCTGCCAGACAGGCATTTAAGCCGCTGAGCCAAACTCCCAGCCCTGGTTTTTTGAGGCAGGGTCGCACTATGTAGCTCAGGCCAGCCTTGCGCTGGTGTTGTAGCCCAAGCCGGCCTTGAACTCACAACGCTCCACCTACCTCAGCCTCCCGAGTGCTGGGATTAAAGGCGTGCGCCACCACGCTTGGCTCACAGAGAGTGGTTCTAACAAAATAAATATCTCCCACAGAGTCCTGAGGAATCCTTTTATTTAAATTATTTCCCCAAATAAGCAAAGCATGCATGCACGACGCCAAAATGCACCTCAGAAGATGTTTCATTTACAGTGCCTTCCACAATCCTCACATACGTGATGTCTCCTCTGTGCCCCAATTTCCTCATTCCTGAAAGACAGCTAGCAATAGTGCTGCCTCACAGAGCTGTGCGGATATATGTGTGAGGGACTGGGGGTGGCACCAGGACTGACACATGACACTGCTCTGGGGTTCATGAAACTGCCAGACTGACACTGCCCCTATCAAGTCCACCTTCCAGTCTGTGCCCCTCCTGGCCTCCAGGCTGTGGCTGCAAAGCCAGGCCTTGCCTCTCAACTGTCCGGAGCATTTCCTCTGTAGCTTCCCTCTAATTGGGCATTAATTAGGCATTCGTTAATGGATCCTTACAATAATTTATTTTCGGATGTGTCCAGCCTGTGGTTGGGTAATAGCCCCACACTCATTATCGGAGCAGCCTCATTATGGACGATTGTCATTACCTGCCTTTTTGCAGGGTCACAGCTGCCCCAAGCGGCCCAGCAGGCGCGCCAGGGTGGAAGGGACAGGCTCCAGGCCTATAGACATCCACCCCAGAGGGTCAGGCAGTCATCTCCTCCCTGCCGGGGTTGGCCTCTTGCCCCTTTCCTTTCAGCTTGTCCAGCCATCCCTCTTGAGAGAGCCGGGTGCCTGGGGCCAGTTCAGCACAGCCTTCCTGCTGCCAGCTGCGCCCAGAGCATTTGGACTGAGAGAGCCCACCCTCCCTGCCACTTCAGGGCCAGTCAGCTGCCTGCCTGGCAGGCATTCTGCTGCCCTGTCAATTGTTACCCAGGTCCAGCTCTACTAGGTACTGGCTAGGTACTGGCCTGCTGCTGCCCTGGCCTAGCCCAGGATCCTGACTGAGCAGGTCTCACTGCCGCTGCCACCACCTTGTTCCTGGCAGAAACCGTGTTGTACATATAAGTGACAGCTCCCAGCTGTTGAGAGTTATGGGCTCCCAGAGAGTGGCAGCTGCTTCCTGTCCCCCTGCAATCACCCGTCTTCAACTGCACGTTTCCAGCACATAAAAATCATTGCACATAATTTAGTTTTTCCATAATTGGGTTCGGTTGCGATTTCAGAGCAATTATGCCCTCAATAGTGGTGGCAACACAGCATCAAGGACCCTTTCTGAACCAAACCAGTCTCTGTGTTGCCCCTGCAGTGTCTTCCATCGTCCCAGCCACTGCACGGCCTATAGGCCAGACCAAGACGACAGCCATCTCTACCTCAGTTTCTCCCTCCAGAATGTGACTTGAAGATGATCACTCTGACAAGACAGCCTGTTTGGAGGCCTGGGTGTATCCTCCAGCCCCCACTGCTGCCTCCATCTGCCCAGGAGCCCCAGCCCTGCTGGGGGAGGCAGGGACATGAGGGGGTGGGAGCCTGGACTCCAGATCCCAGCCAGCTCTCAGGGAGCCTGCCTCACACTAGCTCTACCTTCTACAGGGCCGAACCTCCAGATTGCCTGGTTCAGCTCACACCTCTTGCCCTGCCCAGGCCTGCTTGCTTCCTGGAAGGCACACCTGCCAGAGTCTTCCCCAGGGAGTGGCCCCTTCCCGGCCACTCTAAGGGAGCCCGGGCTCCCCCTCCTGGCTCAGGGCATGCACGGTGCTCATCATGCCCACCTCACTTTTCAGGTTGAAGGGACACGGCAGTGCAGGTGCCACCAGAGGACCTGTAAAGACAAAGGCATTTTCTACCTTCAGTCTGCAGCTACAGGCACGGGGTAGGGGGTGGGGTTGTGTCAGGCTTAGCGCTAATACCATTCAGCGTTTATACAGCTCACTGGAGTTTACCGAGTGCTTCTGTCTGTGCTCCTCTGATCTTTAGACCTACCCTGTGTGGCGGGGTGTGGGGTGTGGGGTGACCCTCCTCTACCTGCTGTTGCAGCTCTAACTCCCTAAGGCCCCAGAGAGCAGGGGGTGGGGCTGGGGCACAAAGGGAGATGTATACCCAGCTCCAGAAAAAGAAAGCTGGTACCTGCAGGAGATGCCTGTGTATAAGAGAAACCAGCAAAAAAAAAAAAAAAAAAAAAAAAAAAAAAAAAAAAAAAAAAAAAAAAAAAAAAAAAAAAAAAAAAAAAAAAAAAAAAAAAAAAAAAAAAAAAAAAAAAAAAAAAAAAAAAAAAAAAGAGAAACCAGCCAGGACCTCAGTATAAGTGAAAAAGCCAAAGTGCCCAAAAATCCAGGTGTGAGCTTAGTGAAAGACTTGTGACAATATGGTGGCAGGAGGAAGGGGCCGGAGGGCAGGGCAGTATGAAAGCAGAAGCCGAAGCCCTGGTCCTCCACACCTACCTCTGAGAGGGCCAGGAAGATGAGGGACCAGGGCCAGGTTTATGTCTCCTGTTGCCTCAAGAAAGAACACGCTGTCGTGCTGGGATCTGGGGCAATAAGGCCACAGGGACTGCATTGGGCAGTCACTTCCTGCCAAAGGCCAGAGGACAATGAAGGGTTCTCTGGGAAACAAGATGGTGGGATCAGGCAGGGAAGCTGCTCTCCATCTTTCAGTACTGCCCAAGTGCCAGAGCCTGTGCCAGGGAGGTCGTCCCTCCAGTTACCCGCCCCTCCCACTGGGGGCTGAGGTCTCAGCTGACTGCCTCTCCAGCCTGGAAGTGCTCCATCTTCAAGCCCCTGGACTAGCTGTCCCAGTCAACTCCGCCCACTTCTGGCACCCCCTAGCTTAGTCAGTGGGTGCCAGACCCTGGATCATCACACTGCAGATTTCTTCCCATGGAGGCAGGAGCTACGTTGCCATGGCTCCTCCTGTGCCCCCTTCATGCGGCCTTTGAGAGCCTTGATTCGCTGATTGCCTGATTAATGTATTAACAATGAGACCTGCGCCTTTGCTGTACATTTTAAGATTGCAAATTAGCAGGAATCCACGTCCCTGTGGAGGAGCTCTGCATTCCCCATATGGCCTCTCAACCCCCTCCTGGGTTGGGGGTGTGGGTGCCTGAGGGTGCTGAAGAGGGCAGACCTGGGGTTTGCCCGCCTGCCTCCTGAGGGTGATGCGCTCTGCTGCTCAGCTGCTTCCGAACCTCCCAGCCTCCTGCATCAGAGCTCACTGGGGTCTCCACAGCCCCATTCATTCCTTCTTCCATTCACACTTGCCCCGGAGGCTGGGGAGTGGAAGTGGCAGTGTGTGGAGGGTCTAGGGAAAGCCTCAGAGTCATAACACCTCACTAACAGGGTGGGGAGTTCATAAGACCAGGCAGTCTGGTCAGGTGCTGGGGTCCAGAACCCAGGTGCCTGGTGGGGGATGAGACAAACTGGAGGAGGGGCTCAGGAAGCCTCCTGCTGCCCCTGTGCCATCTGCCAACATTGTTATGTCACTGGTTAACAATGTGGCACCAATGGTTTCTCAGCCTCTTGGAGTAGATCTGTAAAATGGGGCTGAGAACAGTTCTGGGCACCCAGGGCTGTCTTAGGACTCTGTAAGAAGGCTCCAGGTTCAGCATGGCACCAGCACAGAGGATGCACAGGCAAGGGAAGTGGCACTGTTTCAGGTCCTCCTTTCTGCAAATCCTAACCCCTACTTGCCAGGCAAGGACAGAGGGAAGGGGAGTGGTCTGAGTACAGATAGCCACCTTCCCCAGTCCTTTCAGCAGTCCCCAGATGTGCTGATGAATGGTCCCATGGAGGCCAGACCTGATGAGAAGGGTGGGAAAGCAAAGCCAGAGGGCATAGCGTGTGCAAAGGCACTGAGGTGGGAAGTCAGGTGGCAGACACTATCTTTCTCTGCGCCCCGCTAATTAGACAAAGCTTTCACAGAGCTTGTAAACTCAGCTCAGCTGGGCCAGTAAAACCCAGGGTTGGGGTGACTGGAGAGCTCTGCCCTGGGTCTAGCACTGACAAGGCTCCTGCTTCAGGCCCTGGTCAGACAGCCAGTGTGGTAGGGGCCCCACAGGCTCTGGCTTTAATGCTTACCATGTTCTTTACATGGAGCCCACTTGAGGAGGAAACAAGGTACCCCCTAGGCAAGCACCTGGCCAAGTCCTCCAGCTGGGGAGCAGAGCAGAGGGACAAGATTATGGCCCTCACTCTGCTCCGCTTAGATTCCAAGGTCCCAGCCCTCCCCCTGCAGGTCGGAGGGCCTCAGTGAGGCTTGGAAACCATTCAGCCTCAGGTGGTCAACCCTCTGGCTCTGCAACTACCTCTCTCCCCTCCTCAGGCTGAGCTCCCCCTGCCCCCAGCCTCGCCAGCTCCTCCACTCTAAGCCAATCGATGCTAACTGAATGCTCTCTGCTGCCTGGATAACAGCCTCAGGCCAGGCCAGCTGCACTCAAGAGGTTGCTGGCGCCTCAGGCCACTTGGCACTTTTACCACTTGGGTCCCAAGCACAGGCCCCTTCCTGATGAGTCCCCTCCACCCCTCGCAGCCTAGCTCAGCCCTGAAGACAAGGAAGCCAGCCAGAGCACAGCTGGGATCCCCTCATCGGCCCCCACTGCTGGATGTGTGGATAGCCAGAGAACACGCTTTGGGTCTCACCTATAAAATGGGGACAATCGCTTAAAATTCTAGTCTGGCCTTTTTAAGTGTAGACAGTGGCATCCATCTGCCTCACCTACATCTCTACCTGTCAAATGTAATCTGTTCAAACTATGCTTTGCTCTTCCCCCACATGCTTCCTCCACCCAAATCCTCTCAATCCCAAGTAAAGGGGCTCCCTCCCCTCTGGCTGTTCTGGCTAGACACCTTAGAGTCATAACGAGGCTTCCCCTCAGCCTCAGCCAACTCCCTGAACGGCCCTGCAGCTCGACTTTAGGATTCATCCCAAATCCATCACTTCAAGAGGTCACCACCATCATCACTGGACTTGATGATCACAGCAGCCTCTTTTTTTTTTTTTTTTTTTTTTTTTTTTTTTTTTTTTTTGCGGCACCGGGGATTGAACTCACAACCTCGCGCCTGCCAGGGCAGGCGCTTAAGGCACTGAGCCAAACTTCCGGCCCTCTACAGCAGCCTCTTAAGTAGTCCCCCTGCCCCTGCCCTTGCCTCCACATAACTTCTATTACAGAAGCCAGGGAGACCCAGCAAAAAGTCTGAGTCTCCCAAACCCTTCCGGGTTCCCATCTTACCCACAAATCACCTCTGAGTCTGTACCATGGCCCAGAGGCCCCACCTTTCCAGCCATGCTGAGCTCCCTCTGTCCCTCCTACACACAGAGTGTCCCACTCTGGCTGTGCCGCTCCTCTGCTGGGAACGCGTCCCAGGGCTCTACCTGAGGCACCTGCTCAGTGAGGTGAGCCTATTTTAAAGTTGTACCTTCCACAATGTAGCAAGTATGGGGGATTCTCTTCTGTCTTGTCTTCGAGGCCCAATATGGTTCTCTCTGTTTTGCTTTACTCTGATCATTATTATTACTAATAAAGAAAACATAAAAAAAAAGTGGTACCTTCCGTGTTTTACTTTACTTCACAGCTCTCATGTTCTAGCATATCAAACAATTTACTTATTTGTTGCTTTCTGATTCTTCCCATTGACTCCACAAGGATGATTCTGTCTGGCATGCTCCCTGCATACTGGAGGGGCTCAGAAACCTGGCTGGAGGGGCTCAGAAACCTGGCTGGGTCAAGGAATCATTTTCTGAGCGCTGCGGGTCAGAAAGCTCTTGGCCCCAGGGCCTGCCTCACGATCCACGAATACAGTGGTTTTTCTCAGTTCTGAGGAGACACAGCATCTCCGGGGGAAGAGCAGAGACTCCATCTTGGCTCTGCTGAGGGCCCATTGGTCCATCTCAGAGGTGGTGGATGATAAGGAGAGCTCTAGCAAGGAGGATCCAGCACCAGATCCATCAAAGGCTTGGGGCAGAGTGACCAGAATGAGTTTTCTGGGACTGAGGGGCTTCCCAGAATGTGGAACTCTCAGTGCTAAAATTGGGACAGTCCCAAATCAACCAAAATGTTAGTCGCCCTAGCAGGGGGCCAGGACTGTAATCCTCTCACAAAAACCTCCAGGGTGCAGGAGGGGGAGGAGGAGGGGTCACACAGGCCGACATGAGGCCTGCATCTCAGCCACAACAAGGGAGGCAGGCCTTGGTTAGCCAGATCTGGTGCGTGGGCCTGTGGACACATGCGCGTACACGTGTACATGAGGGTCTGGGTGTGCATGCTTAACGCATGTGCATGAGTGTGCAGGCCTGTGCTTTATGTTTGTGTACATGTGTGAACACACATATGCCTCTGGGAGCCTGTGTCCCTTTTATCCTGCAGTATCCGTGCAAACCATCCTGGGGAAGAGGCTGGGCCCTCTCCTGAGGACAGGCACACGTGGGGAGGGGCACTGTGCGAGGTCCCCGTCTTATCTCAGCACTCACTCTCGTTTTGCTTTAGCTCCCGCTCTCTTCCTGACATGCTGAATTATGTACCCACCCCAGGCTCCTCTAGTGCACCAGGATTGCTCTCAGCTGAGAAGTGGGCGGCTCCTTGCTAGAATAACCCTTCAGCTTTCATCTGCCTGGGCTGGTCCCTGGGAACAGGCCTGGCTGGGAATGCCATGCTAATTGGGTTCCCAGCTTCTCTGGGGGCCCCATGGGAGCAACTCCAAGCCCCTAGCCCCTGTTCATCTAGTCTACCACCCTCTTGCTGGGATGCTCTGCATGGGATAGGGCTGGAGACTGGCACACAGGCAGCTCTGTACACAGGTAGGCCTGGCACCTTTCACTTTGACAAGCTCAGATAGGGCCCAAAACCTCTGCAGGCCCCAGTTTCTTATATGGAAGCTGGAGTCAGCACCTGCCTTACAAGTATGGAAAACACTTGCATCGATCAGCCCAGCAATGATGCAGGGAGGCCCTTCCACAGCTGTGACGATCGTTACTACTGCTGTTAGCAAAGGGTACTGCTTCCAGACAGCCTTAGGGCTGTCCCAACCATAAAAGGAACTTAGTTGTCATTTCCCCCATTTTGATGCTCCCAGACCCTAGATGGCAGGCGGACCTGACAGTTCCAATGCCAAGAAGGGTTTAGCCCAGGGTTGAGGCTGGCTGCTAGGAAAAAGAGAAGGTGGCCGGGCCTCTTGACTTTCATCACAGTCTATCGAAACATCTAGACCTGGCAGCGCCAGGCCTGTGGATTCTGCCTCCACCTCCTACTGCTTTATAAAATGTGCCCTCATGTTACTCAATTTTGCTTCTTAGATTGGGGTCTCTGTACTTGGGCTATGCAGCCTGGACTCCATGACTGAGGGGTACTGGAAGCCCACGCTTCCCAGAGGTTTCTGGACCCTGCTTCCTGCCTGGGCACCTTGTAGAGCCACCTGCCCCTCCCCAAAACAACAGAAAACTGGGGACCCACTCATGATCGGACAGGCACACCCTCAGTGATATGTCCTAGGTGTGCTTGGTGAGGCGAGGGGCTCCTCTGTGGGCGTGAGACCATCCTCAGTGGCGAATGTCTACTGAGATGACTGCTGGGTGGGGGAGTGATGATAGTGAAGGAGAGGGAGACAGGTGGGAGTCTACAGAATCCTGAAGACCACAGAATCCTGAAGACCACAGCATTGGGCAGGGCAGAGAAGTCAGCAATGCAAAGCAGGAGACCAGACTCCGCCTTTGAGAAGCAGGCACTGAACTGTGCCCTTATTCTTGATCCTTAGAAGAGCCAGCCCTTCCTTGCTGTCAGTGAAAAGCATTCCCGACTGGCATCTGGGCTCCATGCCAGCCCATACCTGTCAATCACCCTGCTCTGCATCTGTCCACCCACCTCATTCACGTGAAAGTCTGAGCTCCTTGCTTGGTTCCACAACGATAGAAGACATAGCTACTTCTCTCATGGGCCTCCATTCTGAGAAGGGAGACAACCAAATAGAAGTAACCAGATGAATCCCAATGGTTCTAGAAACTTGAAGAGGGGATGATTCTGCCAAACGAAGGAAATGAGGTCGCTGGGGTGGCCTAGTTGAAGAGTGACATCTGAGTTGACACCTGGAGGATAAAAAGTGGCCAAGGAACAGCCTTCCAGGCAGAGGGAATGGCAGTTGACAAAGCCCTGCTGCAGGACTGAGCTTGGTGTAGATGAAGGGAGAGGGCCAGGAGATGAGGTCAGAAAGGAACAAGCCAAGTTTTAAGGGCCTTAAAAGCCACAGTAAATGTTTTGGTTCTAATTCTGGGTGTGGCAAGAAGCCACTGAAGAGGCTGAGGTGGGAGTGATGTGATTGGATTTGAGGGGCTGCTATTGAGGGGTGACTTGATGGGAAGGAAAAAAAGGAGGCAAGAAGACTGGTGGCTCTTGTCTATGACAGATGTTGGGGCCCTGGAGACAGAACGATGGACAGCTTAGAGAAATGTTTGCAGGGACCCATGTGCAGGAGAAAGAGTGGGGGACCATGGGGTGGCTTGCAAGCTCTGGTCCAAATGACTGAGAGAATGAGGGTGCCACTGTGCAACCGAAGGAACCCAGAGAAGCTGGCTTGGGGGCAACCAAGGGCTCAGTTTAGGACATATAAAGCTTGAGAGGCCTCCTAGGATGTCTGATTGGCAGCAGCTGGATGCACAGAAGAGGTGCCCAGAGGTGAGCAGTACACTTGGGAGCCATTGGCATAGAGATGGCATTTCAGTCGTGGGAATGGATGAGCTCACCTAGGAGAGTCAAGGCAGAAGGCACAGATTGAAACTTACAGCAGGGCAACAGTTTGGGAGGGGGCAGAGAAGAAGTGAGCAAAGGAGAGTGGACAGCTAGTGAGGTCAGAGCCAAGCCAGGAGAGTGTGGTGTCACCTTAACCAAGAGTATTTCCCGAAGGAGCAAAAAAAGCTGCTTAGAGTTTGTGTAAGGATAGCGAAGTGTCCAACTGATTCGGTGGAGGTAATTAGTGGTCCTGGCAAGTTCCTTCTTGGTAGGATGATAAGTTTAGGAGTGAGGAAAGGGAAAAGGCATGGAACTGGATTGGCCAGGACAGAAAAGGGTGTCCCAGAATCCCAGGAACTCACAACAAAAGTTTGTGTCTCACTCCTGAGACAATGGGGCAGCTGAGGCTCTTCGCAGGGACCCGGTCAGGAGGGCATCTTTATCCGGAACACTGCCGGGAGAAGATGTGGACACAGCCAGCCGCTGGCTTCCTGTGTCTGTCTCAAGGGTATGCGTCACTCCTGCTCCTGGTTCACTGGTCAAAAAGTCATGTGGTCCTGCTGTCATCACAGGACGGGGCGGGGGGTGGGGAGATCTCTCAGGAAGCAGGAGTGTTACTGGGTACCCAGAGTTTACCCATGCAGGAATTTTTCCCACCAAGGGAGCCAAGAAACATGGTAGAATTTCCTGGGAAATGGGGTAAGGCAGCGTCTTATTATTGTGGGAGTTTTTCTTTTTTTTTTTTTTTTTTGAGATGGGGTCTCCCTATGCAGTTCAGGCTGTCTTGAACTCACTATGGAGCTCAGGCTAGCCTTGAACTCATGGTGATCTTCCTGTCTCAGCCTCCTCAGTGCTGGGATTACAGGCATGCATCACCATGCCCAGCTAAGGGAGCTTATTATTGTTTTCTTTTTAAACTTAAAAAAAAAAATTATAGCCGGGGATTGAGCTCAGTGGCATAAGCACCTGCTTAGCAAGCACAAGGTTGTGAGTTCGATCCCCGGTACCCAAAAATAAATAAATAAATAAATAAATATTTAAAAAATTATAGTTTTTCTCATAAATTGACCCACAGTAATTACACATATTTATAGGGCACAGTATGACAATGTGTAAATGATCAGACCAGGATAACTGGCAAATCTAACACCTCAAATATTTATTTACTATTTCCTTATGTTGGAAACATTTAAAATTCTCTTTATTCGCTATTTTGAAATATACAGTTAACTATCAGCCAGAGTCGCCCTGGCATGCTACAGAACATTAGGAGTCACACCTCCTGTCCAACTGCACCCCTGTACCCGCTAACCTCTCTCTGCCTCCCTCCTGCCCTGCCAGTGTTTGTGTTTTGAGATAGAAGAAACAGCCTGTGTGCATGCCAGCGAGCATGATTCAGGAGGTCAGGAAGGGAGGGACTGCAGCAGCAGGCAGGGGAGGACAGGAGAAACCGAGGTCCAGTGCTCAGCAGGGAGACCTATAATGGAGACAGTGGCATCCCCAGAGAAGACCATGGAGTTAGCCCTGGATGGCTTCTGTTTCCTCCATGAGAGACCAAGAGGAAGGTGAGAGTTGGAGGAGAGACAGACAGAAAGAGACAGACCATCCATGTCATGGATAAACCAGCTGCCCCAGTCACCTGAAGGCCACAGAGGGCTCTGCAGGGTGGCAGAGCACCAACCTGGCCTGAGGCCTTTCTCCAGCACTATTAGCTACTCAGGTGTAGCAGTGGGCAGAGAAGGGTCACCCGGGGCAGGGGATTGTCAGGTGAGCCTGCAGAATCAGAAAGGTAGAAGAAGTTGAAGGCATTTGCAAACAAGGGATTATAATCCCCACTGACCCAGCCTCTGCCCAAGTTCTTGTCCCTGCTGGCTGGGCTTTGGGCACTGTACCTTATGCCTACAAGGCAAATGTCTACCAGCCTTCTCAGGGCTTGGCTGAGCCCTTTGTCCTTTGATTCCCTCTGCAGACTCTCCTGACTGGGTGTGTAAGACATCGTGGAGGCCAGCCAATCGTCTGGGGTCCCCAGCTTCCAACTGCCTTCTCTCCTGGTGGCCTGAGCCCTGCACTTTCTCCAGAGTCCCCTATCCTCATCCCTGGACCCTGAGCCTAGGAGATTTATCCCAGGTAGTATTTGGCAAGAGCATGTAGTCTCTAAGCCTTATTTTCACCTAGCAGATTTTTCTTTAAAGTCATTCGCCATTATTTAATTTTAAAATAATACTTTCCAGTTGTGGGAAATGTAAAAAGTATAGAAGTAAAAAAGAATAAAAATCACTACATTCCCATTACCCTTGACAATCACTGACAGGTCCTTGCTGTATCTTCTTTCAATACTTCCTTCACTTATATAGGGCTATATAAAATTTAAATAAAAATTTTATTTAAAGAAATAAAGGTGGGTTCATGCTATATGTGCAGCTCGGTATCCTGTATCAGCTTCAACCATAGAAATTCGTTTATCAGCTGTGTTCGAAGGAAGCAAAGGGATCCCAGAAGATAGCACGGCCTCCTCCCAGGGACAGGACTGATGGGGAAATGGGCACTCATCACTCAGCCATGGCCAAATATACATGCCCCTTGTAAACAGGAGTGGAGAGAAAGATTCCAGGGGGACTCTGAGAATTGGGGGTCCCCTAGGCGGTGAGGGTGACAGGCTTGGAGAGTTTGGAGGTTGCCAAGGAGCCTATTGGAGATGGAATTTAAGCCAAAGGGAATAGCATACGCTGAGGGCTTGAGGCCAGAGGCAGGACGCAGCTGAGTAACACAGGCAAGAGTGATATAGTAACAGGCAAGACTGAAGCTGCAGAGGACCCCACTGTATAGACTATAATTTATTTACCTGTGAAGCACTTAGATTGTCTCTCATTTTTCACTGTTATAAATTATCATGGCAGAAATTGGTAATATTAGTTGTCTCCCAGGAGGACTACTGAGAAGCCAGGGGTAAAAGAAATGTCACTTCCTGTCAGTGACTTGTTTTTCCCTTGTGGTACTGGGGATTGAACTCAGGGGTTAATGAGTTATGTCTCCAGCCCATCAACTCCCCACAGCTTTTTTTGTTTTTATTGTTTGGTTTTTGTTTTGTTTTGCTTTGTTTTTGTTTTGTTTTTTTGGGTTTTTTTGGTACCAGGGATTGAACTCACAACCTCACACCTGCCAGGCAGGCACTTACATCACTGAGCTAAATCCCTGGCTCTGTTTTGTTTTTTTGAGACAGGGTCTCACTATGCAGTTTGGGCTGACCTTGAACTCACTATGTAGCCCAGGCTGGTCTCAAATTCATGGCAATCCTCCTGCCTCAGTCTCCTAAGTGATGGGATTACAGGTATGCTCCACCACGCCCAGTTCATATTTTACCTTGAGACAGGGTCTTGCTAAAATTGCCTAGTCCATTCTCCAATTTACCATCTTCCTGCCTCAGTCTCCTGAGTAGTTGAGATTAAAGGCTTGTGACACCATGATCAGCTTATCTGGGACATTTGATTTATTACCATGTCAATGTATCTATTAACTCTTTGAAGAGTCAATTAAATTAAAACTAAAGAACACTTGTATACATTGCTTTGTCCAAGTTCCCGATCCTTTCCTTAGATTAGATTCACTGAGTCAACGTTCTCTTGAACACTGAGAGGTAATAACCTTTCAGAAAATTCAGCTCCCAAAACTTGAAAAATTCTACACCAGGAAATAGCCAGTGAGGGGTCTCTCAAAGATCCAGCCCTTCCCTCTCTGCCCAACCAGACTATGGGCCACTCAGAAGAGACAACAGCCGGGTGTGGTGGCGCACGCCTTTAATCCCAGCACTCGGGAGGCTGAGGTAGGTGGAGCCTTGTGAATTTGAGGCCCGCTTGGGCTACAACGCCAGCACAAGGCTGGCCTGAGCTATATAAAACGAGGGCCGGGAGTTTGGCTCAGTGACTTAAGCGCCTGCCCTGGCAGGTGTGAGGCTGTGAGTTCGATCCCCGGTGCCGCAAAAAAACAAAAAAAAAAAAGAAGAGACAAGACCTCTGCCTCACATGAAGAGGAGTAGACCACTGGGGAGTCAAATGGAGTAACCCATGTGAACCTCCTCTAGGTGCCAGTCCTACCCATGCTGAGCACATTCATATATAATCCTGGGTATTCCTCCCAACGGATTATAAAAGTATTCATGTCTCCATTTTATCATGGAGAAAAATGAGGTTCAACATAGTGCAGTGATTTGCCCAAGATGGTGGAACCAAGATTGAAACAGGATCGATGCAGCATCTCAAGATGGGAGAAGAGATCACTTATCTTGGAGGCCACTGCTCACTCAGAGACACTCTCCCAGCAGCATCCCCTCCAGCACCCCAGTATACACTGTCCCCGCTTCATCCTTGCTCCCCTGCCAATAACCTCATCCCTCTCCCATCACCATTATTTTATTTTCTCTCTGGGGGCTTCATGCTCAGGAGGCCAGGGAAATGGACAAGGCAGATGGGGAAGGAAGTGGAAGTCCTGTGTTAATACCATTGTCTGTATCACAAAACTTGTCTTAAGTGCCAGCCCTAGGGATTTGCTAGAGTTGGTGTGACAGAGGTGGGGCTGAAGGTCAGATTAAATTGGACTAGTAACCCCCAAAGGGATTCTTGAAAGAGGCTGCTAAAGAAAGAGTTTCCGGCAGGGGTACCAGTAGCTGTGGCAGGCAGCAGGCAGCGTGCAGGCCAGCCGGCCAGGTCAAGCCTGCTTAGCAGGTCTCGGTGTTGACAGCCCTGGGTTCACAGGAAACTTGAAATCTTGCCTTTTTTCCTCCAATAATGAGTTGGTATAAAAATGGATCTTGAATAAAATTGTCTGCAGTTTTCAAATTTCAAACCGCATTAGTCAAAATATATCAAATTTCCATGTACTGGCTTACCACCTGCTCAAAATCTGATCCTTTTTCAGCTGGAATATATTGAAATATGAATCACCCCCCAAGAGGCAAAAGGGAGCAGAAGTGGAAGGTAAAGCCATCTTAGAATGTGCCAGAGGGCAGGAGAACTGAAATCCCAGGCTCCTTTGGGCTGTCTTCACCCTTCTCCTGACAATGGCTTCTTTTATTTCCTGAGTGGTCCATCTTGGGTTACTTCCTTCAGTGATAAATTCCTCAGCTCTGGGCAGTGTATGTCACACACAGCAGAACATAATAATTTCATGTCTTCTAGTTTTTCATAAGCTCCTACTATGTGCTAGGCATTCA
>RJWM01001167.1:24005-93252 GCA_004363535.1 Dasyprocta punctata
CTTCCCTTCCCTTCCCTTCCCTTCCCTTCCCTTCCCTTCCCTTCCCTTCCCTTCCCTTCCCTTCCCTTCCCTTCCCTTCCCTCCTCTCCTCCCCTCTCCTCTCCTTTTCAGAGGTATGGCTATGTGGTTCCCTTTCCCCTGCCCCACCTTGCTGACAGCTGCTTCTTGGCCTGTCCTTCCCCAGTCTAATCTCTGCACACTCCTGTCACCCAGAACTCAGCCCTCACACCTCTCTTCCATGGGCACAACTTTTCCCAGGCGAGCTGACCTAGGCTCTAGTTCTCAGTACCATCTCCATAAGGATGAGGTCAGATGAAATCTCAGTTCTCAACCTGGGGCCAGTCCACCCACTGACCGCCTGACATGGCCACCCAGAGTCTGATAAACAGTTTACACTCAATGTGTCCTCCATGTGTTTCCCACTGCAGGTCTCAGTTCAATAGAGGACATCACGATCCTTCTGGTTACTCAGACTGAAAATGTAGGTGTTATTTTCCATTCCTCCCTTTGCTTCTTGTTTCCCTTGATCCCCTAAGCCCTCTTTAGTTCTATCCTCAAAATAAACCCCAAATTCACATTGCTCCATCCCCACTGCCCCACCCTTTCCTAGACCACTGTCATCTCTCCCTTAGAGCAAGCAATGGCCTCCCTAACAGGGAGCGTTGCTTATATTTCAACTCTGTTACCACCCACAGCCTACATCACAGCCAGAAGGATCTTCAAAAGCTGTAAGTACAGGGCTGGGGTGTAGCTCAGTGGTAAAGCGCTTGACCAGCATGCTTACGGCCCTGGGCTTGATCCCCAGTACCATAAACAAAACAAAAACAGCAAGTGCGATTATGTTATATTTCTGCTTAAAATCTCCTACAGGCTCCTGAACACTGCACCAGAATAAAGTGCAGTTTCCTTACTGGCCCAAACCCTGCTGTGATCAGCTCAGCTCCGTCTCCCATGCCACCCTGTACCACTCCCCACCCCCATCACTAGCCACGCTGGTCTCTGTTCCTAAGTCACAGCAACCTCACTCCTGCCTTGGAACTTTTGTTCTGTTTTATGGTAAAGTCCACACATACTCACTACATATAAGTGACATAAGATTCACCATTTTAAAGCATACAGCTGAATGGCGTATAGTAAATTCCCAGTATTGTACAACCATCGCCAATCTCTAATTCTAGAACAGTTTCATCTCCCTAAAGGAAAAGTCCATATCCATTAGCAGTCACTCCCCATTCTTCCTCCCCCAGCCCCTGAAAACCATTAATCTGCTTTCAGTCTCTGGATTTGCCTAGTCCTGACAGTTCACACAAATAGAATCGTACAGGGCTTGCCTTGGAGTTTTAGCACTGGCCCTTCCTATGTGGCCACTTGGCCCAGGCCTTTGAAGGACCATCTCCTTATTGGCACTGGGGTCCCAGATCTAACATCACTTCCCTCTCTATGAGTCTATGGGTATCCCCTTCTATCCCCAGCCACTCTTGAGTTCATAAGTACTGTACTCCATGTGCTGTCTTTTTTTAGCACTTAACTCTCTGAGGGGACCTGGTTTAATTATTTGCTTACATGTTTATTGTCTTTCTTCTTGTCCCCTGTTCCCTGTGATATCCCCACTCCCAGATAGTGCCCGGGTATCTAGGAGGCCCTCAACAACTACTGGTGGACTGAGTGAGCCAATGCACCATCCGGCACTCTGATGGAGCCATTACAAAGCCACAGAAACACAGATGAGGAAGGAAAGAAGCAAAGGCTGTCAGGAAGTAGAAGAGTAACCAGAGGGAAAAGGAGCCTCAGCTGGAATTTGGGGAGGAAAGGGAATTAGGTGAGGTGGCCTATGCCTATAGTTCCAGCTACTCTAGAGGCTAAGGCAGGAAGATTTCAAGGTCAGCCTGGGCAACTTAGCAAAGTTCCATCTCAAAAAACAAACAAACAAAACCCAACTTTTTTTGATAGGCTCTCACTACGTAGTTCAGGCTGGTCTTTAACTCACTAGATAGCCCAGGCTGGCCTCAAACTTACAGCCATCCTCCTGCCTCAGCCTCCTGGGTCCTGGGACTACAGGTATGTGTCACCATGCTGGTCTCAAAATTTAAAAAGTAATAAAAAGGGCTGGAGATGTTGCTCAGCACTCCCTATGTTCAATTGCCAGTCCCACAAAAAAGAAAGAAAGAAGGAAGGAAGGAGGAAGGAAGGAAGGAAGGAAGGAAGGAAGGAAGGAAGGAAGGAAGGAAAGAAAGAAAGAAACAAAGAAAGAAACAAAGAAAGAAACAAAGAAAGAAAGAAAGAAAAAGAAAGAAGAGGGGGAAGGGCATTCTCAGTAGAAGTAGAATTGCATGGGGAAAGACATGAGATAGCGTGTCCATGAGGAGTCACAGGATGTCTTTAGTTTGCAATTTGTCCCACCTCCTCCCACAAAGAGAAAACAACATATTTCTTGGAGTTGCCCTTGATACAACATATAAGGGATTAAGGAAAGAAAGATGGAATCTCTTTTGTTTCTGCTCTACAGTCTCTACCTAGGTCCTAGATTGTGGAGACACCTCACAGACAGAAAAAACCAGACTAGTTGCCAGTTTTCTAATTTTGAGTCAACCCATGACCACACTTAAGAGAAGTGGGAAGGGGTGATGATGTACATCACCAACAACTGTCAACTGTATTTTAAAGGTTAGGGGAGGGCCCCAGTCTTTGAGTTCCTCCGAAGGAGGCAGAGCTAGGAGAGAATTAGGATCCCTCCCCTCTGCTAGGCTCTCCCTCACCATTCTGGGCTGAGCTACCAGGCCCTCCGGGCTCTGGCCTGCCTGAGCCTGTCCTTCATTTCTCCTGATTGAATCAGGACTAGCTGCCCCAAGCCCTGTCGCTCTGGGAGTCCAGTTGAGCTTCTAGGAGGAGAGGCCCTTCCCCAAAGCCAGAAGGCTCGGGAGGACAAATTCAATTGTGTGCAAGGGAGAAGCCATTAACCTGTCTGTGGACTGCTGTGCCCCTGCCCTGCTCCCCTCGGCCAGCCAGTCCTGTCCAGGTTGCCTCCGTGAGATCCCAGCCTTGCTACTTCCCACCCTGACCTGTGCCTTGCTCTGCCAGGGGCCATGGCTCCTATGACCTCAGCCTAAGGAGTACAGTGGATAGTGAGCTAAGAAAATAAACAAATCTGCGGGAAATTGGCCACTTCTCACAGGCAGGCCTCGTTCTTTTCCTTCCCGTCCCATAAGCTTCAGGTATAATCTATGCAGAAAACTATAGACACAGGAAAAGCCATGTGAGCAGAGAATTCTGGGTACCCAGCATGGTCCAGAGCTGTGCTATTCAGGACAGTTGAGATGAGGCTACCTCAGAGATTTTCTATTTTAAAAAAGGCAAAATGTCTCATAGGAATAACTCTTACACTGATTGCATGGTAAGATGATAATATTTTGACTATATCAGATTAAAATATTTTAAAATCAATTTCACCTGTTGCTTTTCACCTTTCTAATGTGGCTACTAGAAAGCTCAAAGCACATGTAATGCTCACTTTGCTATGACACACGGCTTGTGCTGGGTAAAGGACAAAGACTTCCTGTGACTGGGCTTATTGTTCTTTGGAGAGGGAAGTGGGAAAGAGTCAGTGTGGGGTCCTCTAGAAGGCAGTGCTGTTGGAGGAAACTAGTCCTGCAGCAGCCCTCTCAAAGAGATCCCCTACAGGAGCCCTGGAAGGCCAGCGACTCCCCATGGGGCGAGGATCCTGAGACGAGCTGGAGCCTGGAAATGGCAGAACTGAGGAGCACGGAAGGTCCCTGCTCCTCCTGTGAAGGCGGCCACAGGAGACTGAGAACGGTAGTACCGAGAGCCCAGCCCAACTGGGTGGCTGTCTGAGTGGCTCCTGCCCTTATCGGGCAGCAGACGCAGGGCAGAGTGTGACCCCGAGTTTGAGAGCTCAGGAGGCAGTTCGAGGTAGAGAGCAGATAGAACCAAGGAAGGCCTTGGGAAGTTGGAAGAACAAGTCTCCAGCCCGGAATGACACAAAACTGAGGAGAGCGGAAAGAGGAGAAGGAGAAAGAAAAAGGCATAAAGGAAGATGCACTGGGGGTATAGTTATAGTGGTGTGCTTGGGTCCCCAGACAGAAGAAAAGTGACAGTGGGGAGAGGGAGCAGAGACAGAGGGTTCCCGTGGCGGGGTGGGGTGTCCACTCTGTTGCCAGACCTGCAGGGTCCTACTGGGAGAGGGGGAAGGTGCTGACTGGAAGTTCCTCCCTGGGAGTGAGACTGGGCAAGTAACAGGTCCTCGCCACACTGGGGAGCTGCGGGTAGTGCCATGTGGGGTCACGTGGCATGGCCCGATGGAGAAGGGGGGTGTCCTGGGACAGCTGAGGAGGCCAGCCTGGGGCCACAGCTGGTCTCCCTGTTGTCTCTTCCCTGATACCCCCACTCCGTCCTCTGAGAGCCATTTAACTTGTGTGTGGGTGGTAGGCCTGGAGTGGGTCTAGGTGACCCTTGAGGCTACTGTGGGGAACTAGCTCAGGGTGGAGGGGGTCTCCCTGTCTGCTCTCCCGGTGAAGACCCTGGCACTTAACGCCCCGTGCTCAGCCCTGACACACATCCACCCAGCACCCCCATAACCCCCAGAAAGTTTGGCTTGTTTGTCCCAGAATTCCCCGCTGTCACCTAGACTCAGTACAGCAAACGGACACCTACCTATGTGGAGGACCAGGGCTTCTGCCTACCCTCAGCCCAGAAAAGGATGACTTGTTCTCTTTCCCTGCTTCAAAGCCAGGGACAGCCTTTCAAGCTCTCCACTACGGCTCCCGCCTACTGCTCAAGATCGGAACAGAGCACAGGTAGCTGTGGAGCTAATGAATGATCCAAGCCTCAGCTCAGGTCAGCAGCCCCCCTTCCCAACCTCCTCGGTCCTCTCTGATGGCTCATTATTCCAGCATTCCCAGGAGACGGATGGAATTTTTCCCCACCATCACCTAATTACATTCCAACACGACGTGATATGGTGACATGTGTCCAAGCCACACATTATTCTCAGTAAGACCGAGAAGAGAACGTTCCCACAGAGGGTGTGAATGGGATGTTTTAATCTTGTATCATGCATTGAGCTGTTACCTGGGAGGCCCTAGGATGCGACCCCTCTCGCTTCAAGAGCGAGCCCCACCTGCGTAACGATGGAAGAAGGCATAAGGCCATGGCAGGGCAGACAGGAGATGCTTCCGAGGAAAGACAGGTGGGGGTATGTGGGAGAGAGCGTTTCTCGAGGGCCTGTCACAAGGGAGGGGAGGGAATTCTGATGGGAATCTAAAGAGCACTGCAGCTTCTCAATACTGGGCCTGCAGGACTGGACGCCTTCCCAGTGCTAAGTGCAACTTCTCAGCATGTTCCCAACTGGGGAGAGTTCCTGGGATGGCTCACGCAAGCTGTGTCTTCAAGAGTCCTACGTGCATAGCCCAGAGTCTTAGGGACTGCCTCCACCTGTGACAGAGCCAGGGCACCCTGATGCTGGGGACAGGGAGCTCCCAGAATACAGAGTATGTCCTCTGCCTCATCTTCTCCCTTGGTCCCCTGGTCACCCAATGATGGGAACTGGGGCCATTATAGTTCAACACTGTAGCTGGTCCTAGCACAGCCAACAACCCACTGTTATTCTATGTGGCCTTCCCAGCTTCCTCTCTATCCCACTCAGTGACCCTTCCAATCTCCTCATCCCTGCCTCACCCCAAGACCCTGGCCCCTCACCTGAGCACCTATACACATCCCTCTCAGAGCCACAAGCTCCCTGCCTTGTCTCCCCATCACCTCTTCTGTCCTCAAGGTTTCAGAAGCTTATAAGGAGAGCCTAACTGGAAGCTGGAAAGGGTAAGGAGGACAGGTAAGATGGCACAGGTGGCCAGGGCTGAGTTATCAGGTCATCAGATTTTGCCAGAGGCAGGGATTCCACATTTTTTGCATGCAGTTGGTTGGCATCAAATTCAACAAATAACAAAAACTGTGTGGGCCAACACAACTCCACCTGCAGCCTGGATTCTGCCTGGGGCTGTAGTTGCTGACAGCTGCCTTCCCTGTCTGGGGTGCCCCGGGTTCAGCATCTTCAGTTCCCCGCCCCTGCTATCCAGTGCTCCTCACTGCCTCTAGACTCACTTGAGTCTTCCACTGAACAACAAAACCCTGCCTAACTCAAATCTCCCCGCAGCTATCGGCTCTCTCCTCCCCTTCCTTGGCTAACTTCTTGAAAGAGCTGTCTCAGAGCAGCAGACCCACTTCCTCTCCTCCCTCCCTCTCCTCAAGACTTACACCTAGGATTCCACCCCCTTCTCACACACAAACTCCCTGGCAATGCCAAATCCATACTCTCTAGTTTTTCTCTCCCCTCAGCTGCCCCTGGGGGCAGAGCCCCCTTGAAATTTCTTTTCCTGATTTCCTGGACCCCAACTCTGTTCTGGGTCTACTCCAACTTTTCTATCATGAACACCTCTTCCTCTTCTCATTTCACCCACAGCCCATGGGGAGTCACTGCGCCCTGTGCAGACACTGATGATTCCAAGTTCATCTTTGCTCTCTTGTAATTTCAGCTCCGTGTCTGCAGTAGGTTTCCTGCACGTGTTTTGTTGAGTCTTCCATTATCTTTCTACTCAGTAGTCACAAAATCACCCTCTCCAAAGCTCCTCCCTCTTCACAGGTCACCTTCTCAGGAACTAGAGCCACCTCAGGTTGCCTCAGACTCTGCATTGTTCTTGTCCCTGGAGTCCAGTTCACCAAGTCCTGTAGCTTGTGCTTTGGGAACTTTCTCTAGATCGTACAGCTGTCCTCTCACTAATTTGCTGTCTGCACCCATCCTCCACTCTACCTTCTCCGTCTGAAGTTTTCTGAAACTCAGTTCTAGTGACATCACTGTCATTATCTGTGACCCTTCTTCCCGTTTGCCTAGTGCTCTGGCCCTGAGCCAACCTTCACCTGCAGTCACAAGCTCCCCATATGAGCCTGCACATGCCACGCTTTCCCCCATCTCCAGGCCTGGGTTCATGATGTCCCCTCCACCTATGATGCTCCTCATCTATCTGGCTAATTCCCACCTATTCTTCTAACATGGCACACGCCAAGGGGAGTTCTTCCTTTGGGCTCATCCAGAACAATTGTTCATTCAACATGGCCTCAGAATTGTCAGTTTGCTTGTAGGTATCTATAGCCAAGTGAGAGACTAAACAGACAAATGAACAGTGCCAGACCACATATAAAAATAGAACTCTGACCCACAATCTGCAGCAGCCAGAGGACCAGCCCAAGGTCTATCGTAACCAGTCCCGGAAGCCAGATCGCCATCTGTAAGTCAGACACGAAGGAAGTCAGGCTACCGTCTCTAGAAAACAATCCAGAAAACAGAGAACCCTACAAGAATCAGTTCAAAACAGCCAGGATTTGATCAGCTTCCCTAAATGTGGTCCCTGCTTTCTATTTAGGACCCAACAGAGAATGTCAAATATGTACCGCTAATCAGTCACACTGAGGAACCTGCTTGGTTTTAGCCCACCTTCAGCTTCCTCGTGCCATCTGACACCAGCCACAGCTTACTTGAGACCATTCCTTTTTTCCACGGTGGATCTTCCTGTCCTCTGTCTGCCTTTGTCTCTGATAACATGTATGTGAGGGAAGCTGACACCCTTGATAGCCAGCTCTGAATAAATACCATTTACCCCTTCTCGTTTGGTTGATCTTCATTTATTTCCATGCATGTAACAAACCACTCAAGGCATAGACCCCTGGTGGTTTGGATACGGTTTGTCCCTGCCAAAACTCATGTTGAGACCTGGTCCCCAGTGTGGTGGCACTGGGAGGTGGGCCCTCACGGGAAGAATTGAGGCCATGAAGGAGTCTTAGGAGTGGATCAGTGCCTTCCTTGTGGGGGTGAGCTCTTGCCCGGCAGGAAGGGATGAGTAACCATGAAAGCAGGTTCTTATAAAGTGAGGCTACCCCTTGTGTTCTCTTTCACATGTGTCTCCTTGCCCTTCTGCCCTCTGCCATGGATTGAAACAGCCCAAGACCCCTACCAGAAGCCAAGAAGATACCAGCATTAATGCTCTTTGACTTTCTAGCCTCCAGACCACGGATCAAAATAAACCTGCTTGCCAGGTGTAATGGTGCACACCTGTAATCCCAGCACTTCGGAGGCTGAGGCAGGAGGATTGCCTCAAATTCAAGGCCAGCCTGGCTAAATACTGAGCTCAAACCCAGCCTGAACTAGATAGCAAGATCCTGTTTAAAAACAAAACACAAAACAGTTTTCTTTATAAGTTAACCAGGTTCAGGTATTGTTACAGCAATAGAAAATGGACAAATACTGGGCTTAAAGTCATGTTATATCTTTGTGGCTGTGAGTCATATAAGCTCATCGGGACAGTTCTTTTCTTACCAGGGGTATCTCAAGTGTTTGCAGTCAGATGGTGGCTAAGAAGCTGGGACATGTGGGCCTTTCTCCCTCTCCAGTGGTCTCAGAGTTCTGCCTCTCAATGTGGTCTCTACCCAAGATCTCCTTAGCGAGACAGCCGGTCTTTTGCGTGTGTATGGGGGGTGGGGAATAAGGATAGAACCCCAGTCCTTGTACATGATTGGTACATGCTCTAACACCAAGGTACATCCCCACACCACCCTGACTTTTGAGACAAGAACTCACTATGTTTTCCAGACTGGCCTTGAACTCACTATAGAGCTCAAACTGGCCTCAAACTCAAAGCAATTCTCCTGGCTCAGCCTCTCAAATACTGGCACTTTAGGCATGCACCACCATGCCTCGAAGTAGCTGGCCTTTTTACAGGGGCTCAGTGCTCCCCAAACTATGCAAGTGAGGCTGGCAGCCTTCTGAAGCCTTAGGGTCAGAACCGCAGCACATCAATCCCACTGCACGTTACCAGTTAAATCAAGACCCAGCCCAGATTCCACGTGGGCAGGAAGCCTCACAAGAACATGAGGTGTGAGAGGCTGGGGGGCATTTTAGGAAAGTGGCCAGCGCCCATCTGCTTTTCCCATTGATGCTGTGTTCTTGACTCTGTGCCCTCAGTGTGCAGCAGGGGCCTGACCACGTCGGCGCTCAGCAGTGCTGGGTAACTAGCGAGTGGATGGAAGGCTGGAGGAGCCAACAGATGGACAGAAGGGCTCCACGCCGTCTTCCCTGCCCGCGGGCCCTGCCACCGCACTCAGTTCACATAAACACTGCTCTCTGCAGCTTAACACGCCTCTATTTTTAAACCTCTCAAGCAGTGAGTGGTGCTTAACATTTTTTGAATCAGGGACCCCTTAAGGGATCTCAGCAGATTAATGACAGCTGTCCTTCGCTGAGCTCTTAGGGAGTGACGGTGCCTGGGAAGTGCACTGCTCGTGTTACTGGACCCGTTGCCCCCAACACACTGCCACGTCAGAATTACTCCTTAGAGCCATTTTACAGATGAGGGTAAGGAACTAGAAAGTGACAAGCCCGGACACTCCCCACTGCTGCTCCATACAGTTTCAGGAGGCTTGAGGATATTCTGAGGTTCAGGGTAAGAACTCCTTCTCACCAGGGATATAGCTCAACAGTACAGTGCCCACTTGTCAAGCCCAAGGTCACGAGTTCGATTCCTGGTACAAAAAAACCAAACCAAACCAAACAAAAAAGACAGAATTCCATCTCCATACATTTCCAAAAGTCTTTCTTCCCAATCTTCAAGATCCACCCCACAATCCCCTCAGGATTTCTGGTGGCTCTCAGAACACACGACAGCTCCCTTCAGCCTGGCCACCTTGACCCTTCTCACTTTGTGGCTCCTTCCATAAAATGCCCCCTCTATTCTTTGTCTCCCAGAAAAGATCAAGGCTTCCAAGATCAAAGCTTTCTTCTCCCTGGGGCTTTCCCCATCCCTCATCTGCCTCCGACTAGTAACTGCTTGTCCCTCTCCTGCATGGGGCTTATCAGCTGAGGAAATGAACTTCCCAACTTAGCTGGGGTCCCTCGGGAGAAGAGACCCAACACCCACCTCTCTCACCTGCCTGACATCAGCACTCCCAGTTTACATCCTCTCCCCAGGTTCAGCTGCTATGCTCTCCTTTTGGTTCCTGAATCCTTAAACCCAATAACTGAATGGGACTGTGGCGTGGCCGTGCCACAGAGGGGCTGAGTGGGCCAGACACCTTTAATTTCAGAGAAGCAGCAGCTGAAGTGCTGTTTCCCAGGCTTCACCCCACCTGCTGCTCCAGCAGGATATCCTGTGTCATGTTCGTTTCTTGTGTATTCCCACAGGACACCATGTTGCATGAGATCTGTGGCTGCTTTGTTTCCCAATAAAAATAAAGACTGAAAAGAGTGTACTCACATCAATACAGTGGACAGCTTTGGGGAGACATTATAGGACATAAGACAGACCAGCCTTTTGAGTACCAGGGGATTCAGTTTCTCTCCTCCCACCAGACCACCAGAAAAGAGAAATCTAGGTGGAAGATGGTCATGCATCCAAGGACAGAGGTGGCTGGCCAGTCCTGCTTCCACCACCTCTGCCTCTGAGGCCTGGCCCCAACCCATCTTGGCCAGCTTGAGAATCAAGTTTGCTACATTCCGGGCCCTAGATCAAGCATTTTTCATATAATGTGACATTTAGTTCTTATCACAACCACCCAAACAAACTGTTTAATAATAAAACTCCATTCTACAGATGAGCAAGACCTCCAAAGCTCCAAGAAGTAAATGAATTGTCCAGGACCACTACTATGTCAGCTTGTTGTCATTAGCTAATCTGAGGTAAATTTAATAAAGAGATGATTAACAAAGATGGGGACATATGCCCAATGGGAGAGCACTTGCTGAGCATGTGGAAAGCTCTGAGTTCCATCCCCAGTGCCAGAACACATACACAGTAACAGGTAAGAAGAAACGACTGGTATTACCACCACTGGGCCTGAAGGGGTAAGGAAAGGAACCAGCAGTCAGAACCCTGAACACAGCAGCATGGAGCAGGCCCCTGACCAGAGAGACCTTTGGGCAGGACTGCAGCCAGCACTCACTCTGCTCTCTACCCCCCATCACTTGTTAGGCCCTCCCAGTAACAGAACCTAACGCCACAGGGAGGAACTCACAGGTGTCGTTGGCACAGGTCAGCTGCTCAGACCTGGTGCCTGGTGGAGGGAACAAATGGAATTTCCTAGTACCTTTGGCAGCTGAAGAGTGACACAGACTACATTCAAACCCAGGTTCACCTGCCTCCAGGGGCCTCCCTATCTGCGGGTGGGGGAGGACCAGAGAGGCCCAGTGGGGGTTACATATAAGCCTGCGGTCCCATATTTCTCTGAGCATTGGTACTCTCCAACCCCAAACACTAGTCTAACTCCTACCCTGCTTACTACATAGATCTGATTCCCAAATGGACTTCCTAATTCTCAGAGAAGACAAGGTGTGGGAGGTCGAGGAAGTCCCCAGCAGTAGGGAGCTGTAGTTCTACAATTAACCTGAAAGCCTCTTATTAGCATCGTGGCCTAAAAGGCCCTGAACACCCACACAGAAATCAGTCTTCCACCCCAACCGGTGTCCAGCTCAGAGAGGAGCAAGGGTTTCAGCAAAAGATGTGGGCTGCAACTCTGCAGGTCAGAGCACCACCAGAGAGCAGGGGGGAAGGAATTAGGCTGCACCTCTGTGACAGGAGGCTCAAAGAGAGCTAACCCCACATCATCTCAGCGAACCCCGTGAGCCGTTTGCAGATTTATTAAATAAAGAGCCAATTTTGACACAGTTTCTTTTAAGCAGCTCTACCTTGCAGGTGTGTGAAATTTATTTGAGATAAAGAAAACCATTACAGAGGGAGCACAATCTTCAAAGCCCACCTCTGAGACCAGAAAGAAATAAAAACAGTAGCCCGTACAAATGTGCAATTAAGTTTCCAAATACTTGGGAGCCATGAGAAACACCATCCCCACAGAGAACAGGTCTTTAAGGCAATTTTCTTGAACTCTATTCAGCACTCACTCAAAATGCCTTTTAAAAATAACATATGATTTTCCTCCCTCTCCCAATGTGCCCTTGTTCTTTCTTTTCCAGGTAAGAATGAACCAGTTCTGGAGTGAGAAATGCAATTGCTCATTTTCTAGGGAATGATGGACTCTGTTTCCAGAAGGGCAGATAATAAAGCCAAACAAACATCTCTGTCCAGCGGTGCAGGCGTCTTGCTAAGGTATGGGGAGGCCCAGGGGTCTTTGTCCATGAGGAAAAGGTCATGGTTCGAGGCCAGGCTGGGCTCTAAGAAGGTAGTGACCACAACTGGGCTGGGGTCAGCAAATTCCCACTCTCCCCATGTGGAAATATTTTTTCCTGCGAGAAAGAAAAGGCTCAGTTCTGCTGTAAGATTTACTAAGAAGTAAAGGTTCTTCTCTCTGCATGAGGCTGAATGAGATACAGAGAGGTGTAAGGGAGTGTTAATGCTGCGGAGAGAGACAGGACCCACATCATGGCCCTGCCATGCAGCGGCAGTGTGACTCTGGGCAGGTGGCTTAGGCTCACTGAACCTCAGTTCCCTGAACAATCAAATGAGATATTTTCCAGGGCTGCCAGGAGGCTGTGCAGTGTATCTGTGAAAGTACCCAGTGGGTTATATTCCCTGTGATCGGGTAAAAGCCACTGCAGTTGGTGGTCAAGTTATTGCCCCTGTCCTGGAAAGGGCCACACCCCTACCCCTCAGGTCAGGAAGCCAGGGGTGACACTTTGCAGGGAGACTGCACAGGTCATGGTTAAAAGCCCAGACTTTGGATGGGATTCAGCTTTTGATCTTAACTTGTCATTTAGTATCTGTGTGCCTTTGGCCAAAGCCCTTCTTTGACCATAAATTTCCCCACCTGTGAAATGGGAACATTAATAATATGAGATCCAATGAGATAATCCATATAAAGTGCTTAGCTAGTGGCTGGCACAGAGTAAGTGCTTAATAAGCAGTTGTTTTGTTATTATCATATCCTTTTTACATCAGCCTCCATGTGCTGAAATTTAATAACGTTTTGTTTCTTTGTATTTATTTTTGCAGTTACTTTCTATTTATGGCAAGTGATACTGAATCTCCATTTAGAGAAGTGTTATCAAGTTTTCCTTTTAAATACATTTATTTAAGCTAAAGTGGGTCAATCTACAGAAGAAAAAGGAAATGAAAAAATAGTGCAGGTGGTACACAGATGGGTGAGACACTGGAAAGGTGTGAGGCAGAGACTAAAATTTGGGGAAAACCCAGATAACCTGCATGAAAAGTCAGAAGGTAGGCCCAGGACTGCCCCCCTCCCCGGGCCACTCCCGACATTGTCCTGAGGGCAAGAATCGTGGGTGAGACCCTGGTGACCTTGGAGCCTGTCCTTCTCTACCTTTGGGGTCCTTCCTGGATCCCCCATCTTGCTTCAGGAAAAGTCTCCAGCTCCCCTGACGATGATGTTCCCAAAGTGAGGGAGCAGTAAAGAGCTGGCCAAGTCCCTTGCCTGCCTGGGTTCTAGGGGTGACTGAGGCACCCCGGATGTGGAAGGCAGGTCTGGCCTAAGGCCGCTGGCCTGGGGCTGAGAGCTGGGACCGGGGCGGGGTCTCTAGGGACAGAAACAAAACCCTTGTACAACTTCTAAGGAAGAGATTAGAAACAGCCAGGAAACAAAAACACCATCCTGGCTCTCATCGAGGTGTTACAACTCAGTCCCAGTTGCCTGGCAACCGTGCAGGTGCGCGATAGGATGAACAGCACTCGCAGGGAGCCAACCAGCGCCTGCGGGGTCCACCCAGGTGGGAGCCGGCGAGCCCGCGGCCCGCACCCCGCATCGGCATCTATACATTCACCCCGCGACCCTCCTACTGCTTCTCCTCCTCCCCACTCCCAGAGGGAGGAACCGGCATTGCCTCTGGGGGCTGACTGCCAGGCCCCGTTGGGCTGCATTTAATCCCACCATGCCCCTGCCTTCTCTGCCATCTCTAGGTGTTGGTTGACAGGTTCTGAAATCGGTGGCTGAGATCCCTGACAGGGTTCAAGTCGGCCTCTGGGACCCCTACCCCACTGCCGCCCAAACCTAGCCCTTCAGAACATTCCAAGAATGGGAACAGGTGACACCTTCTTCTCTAGGATCTGGACTCTCCTTTGGCACATAAATGCATTTTCTTTTGTCCCCAGAGAAGGTGCTAACGAGGAGGAGGGATTTGGTGGGTTCCAGCTATCGACACAAGGCTGAACCATCCAGGTGAATTCTGCACCGCGGCTCCCAGCAACAGCAGCCAGGAATAGCGGCTAAGAGCTCTGGCTTGGAATTAGACCTGCCTTTGGATTCCAGAGGCGACTGACTGGTTGTGTAACCTTGAGCTAGTCATTTAACCTCTCAGTTTGCTCACTCATAAAATGGGGGAAAAACAGGACCACTTCATAGGGCTGCTGTGCAGATTAAGTACGGTGATGCACACGGAACCTGTAGCAGGAAGCTTAGCCCTGAATTCATCTCAGAAAAATGGTTCCGTTGGGATGTGGCAGTTGTTGCCACTGAGCACAAGTCGCAGAGTTGCTGGGGAGACTGTAAAGAGCAGGCCAAGCCCCCCACCTCATCCCACTTCCGGTAACCAGTGCAGGCAAGATTACCCCTGCTGGGGCCCTGTCATGGATGGTGAGCCCCCTGCCCTGCTGCGGTGGCCGTGCCCAGCCAGCAGGTTTAGCGCCTGCGCTTGCTGCCTCCGGGCACCATTTACAACAGTCCTAATGAAGGAGGGTGAGGGGTGGGTGGCAGCGGCACTCAAGGTCTGTGCCTGAGCACTCCATCCTCTCCTGGCCCTGCCTTTCTCTCTCCCGTTATTCTCAGTGGAGTCCTCAACAGCCTGCACTAAGATCTCCACCTTCCCAGGACAACCGTTGCTGTCTTGCAACTCAGCAGGGCCAGGGGCACCGTCCCCTCCCCCACAGGAGAGAAAAGGGGGAGCAGTCCAGACAATGGCAGCTCTGCCCAGGGACAGCCCTTTCCTGTGGGGGTACCTCCCTGCCCCTATGCTCACCCTCCACCCCGACATCCACTTACCAGCAGGCAGGCAGGCCAAGTGTGAAAGTGCTCATGCAAGGAAGAATGTAGAGAAGAAAATCTGACCAAGGAAAACTCCAGCCAACATTCTGGGAGGCTCTCAGGAAGCCACACAGAACCCCAGGGGCTGAGTACCCAGGATGTTTTGTATCATGTGCCCAGGCCTGGAAGTGCCTCAAAATTTCTGTACTCCAGAGACCAGGTGTGGTAGTACACACCTGTAATCTCAGCACTTGGGAGGCTGAGGCAGGAGGATTGCCATGAACTGGAGGCCAGCCTGAACTACATAGTGAAACCTTACCTGAAACACAAAATCCAGCCGGGTGTGGTGGTGCACGCCTTTAATCCCAGCACTCAGGAGGCTGAGGTAGGAGGAGCGTTGTGAGTTTGAGGCCAGCTTGGGCTACAACATGAGCACAAGGCCAGCCTGAGCTACATAGTGTGACCCTACCTCGGGAAATTAGGGCCGGGAGTTTGGCTCAGCAGCTTAAGTGCCTACCCTGGAAGGGGTGAAGTTGTGAGTTCAATCCCCGGTGCTGCAAATAAAATAAAATAAAACAAAAAATCCCTGTTCTTCAAATCTACTTGGCTCAGATATCTATCTATCTTTTTTTTTTTTTTTTTTTTTTTTTTTTTTTTGCGGCACTGGGGATTGAACTTACAACCTCATGCCTGACAGACAGGTGCTTAAGCCACTGAGTCAAACTCCCAGCCCTGGTTTTTTGAGGCAGGGTCACACTATGTAGCTCAGACTGGCCTTGTGCTCACGTTGTAGTCCAAGCCAGCCTCGAACTCACAATGCTCCACCTACCTCAGCCTCCCGAGTGCTGGCATTAAAGGCGTGCACCACCACGCCCAGCTCAGATATATTTTCTTAAAAAGTTCATCCCACTGGGGATCTAGCTCAGTGGCATAAGTGCCTGCCTAGCAGGCACAAGGTTGTGAGTTTGATCCCCAGTACCATAATAAATAAATAAATAAATAAACAAATAAATAAAAAGATTCATCCCAATTCCATGGACTCCCAGACAGGCTTGACACTGATGTTTACATGGGGCTTTCAGTCCAAAGCCAGCATATTAACATGTGAGCAGTGGTGACGGACTCTGCCTTGGGTATCTGGGCTTTTTTCCCTATTTCTTTATAGTTTTCTGTAGATTTCAAATTTCTTGCAGATGACATTTATTAATTTTATAGAATAAAATGTAAAAATACACAATAACAAAAGATCCGTTAGTGGGCCCAGCCCACAGCCTGTTTGAATCCTTATCTGAAGTAGAGCAGGGTCTCCCAGGGGCCTAGAACTGACCCCTGTCCCTGGCTGCTTCCCGCAGCCATACTGGACAGGAAGGGAAGGGAGGCACTGGTGGGATAAAGTGTCCCAGATGAGCCCCTTGTGGTCCCCCAGTTAATGGCCATGGTCATAGTAGGCAGCAAGATGCCAGCAGCTTCCTGGGAGCCACCTGCCCAGGGCACTGGCCAGTAACTGCCCACTTACAAAGTCTGGAAATAAAGCTGACTCCATCTCGGTAAGTTCTCGTTGCTCAACTCTGTCCTTCCAGAAACTTTAGAGAAATATGGGGGGGTAGAGTTGTCCCTCTTGTTCCCTACAGCTGTCTCATCTGCCAGCTGGCCAACTAGAGCCCATCGCTACCCAGTACCACACAAGTCGCTGCCTCCCACCTGCTCCCCTTGTTTCCAGCATGACCCGTGCCTACTGCCACTCACAGGCATCACCCCAGGGGTTCAACCCATGTGTGCATGACCACTCTTCTCCCAGGCGGCTCTAGAACCTGCCAGAAGAGCACATTCTTCAGGATGCCAGAGAGGAAATGGTATAAATTGCAAGAGCTGGGGTTGGGGTGGCTCTTCCAAAATAATTACAGATGTTGATCCCAGACTAGCACTGTGCCATGCACTACACATGTAAAACTCCTTTGTTTTCCCCAAGCCCAGTAAGGTGGGTATTATGACAGACTTGAAACTCAAAAAGGCTCAGAGGCCATCACAAGTACTCACAAGGAGACAGTGGCAGAATAAAAGTCAGATCCAAGTCCTCTGTCTCAGCTTTTTGTTCGTGGCAATAACTTTTTCACCATCCTATCTCTAGTGCAGTTCCTGGACCACAGCTGACAACCTGCCAATACCTGATGAATGTGGGCCAGAGGTAGCTCACAGCTTCTATGTCCCCCACTCTCCATCGGCAAATGGAATTGCCAAAAGCCTGGGCCTAGACAAAGTACCATCCCTGCTCATCTCAATAGAAGATGAGGGAAGGGGAAGTGCCACAAACATTGCGACCCTCTTTAGAGGACCTGGCCTCTTCCTCCATGGAGTAGATCCAGGGATGCGAAGGGAGGGAGACACAGCCACTGGCTAAGCTGGAGGAGTGAGGAAAAGTGTGGCTCAGAAAGAGGCAAAGTGAGAGCCGGGGTGGGGAGGGCTGTGTGACAATGGTAGACTGTGTCTCCTTTTGTTGTAAACTCCTTCAGGGCAGGGCTGTCAGTTCGAGCTTCAGCACCCAGCAGGCAGACGGCAACTGGGCAAACACCCCCAGGGGGCAATAGGTCCTGGGAGGCCACTGGATGGGTGAACTGTGCCAAGACCATACATATTCTCCAGAGAATTATCTCACTTATCCATGTCCAGTAATGTCACCAGTGAAGGCTGATTTACAACGATACTAACAAGGCCTATTCTGTCCTCCCCAAGGCTCAATATTCATGACTTGTACTTTTTCATAAAAGAGGGTACACCAAAAACAACAACAACAACAAAAGAATCAAACAAACTTTTAGGCTCTACAAAGTCTGGATCTGGCCAGAAATGCCAAAACTTGGAAACTCCCTGCACCAATAAAGGCAGAGGACCTGCCTTGGACTGGCACAGATCAGCTGGTTTTCCCAGGCAGAAGAGCAAGCCCTGGGGTAGAATAAGGGCTGACAGGGGTTCTAAAGCCAAGGAAACTTTCAGATCACATATCACAGCCACGTATATACCAAATGCAGGGTCCAGGAAATATACAGCCACATACCATTCGACCACAATATCAGAGTCCAAAATAGTCTTAATTTTTTTTAATGAGGGAGTCCTTTGAAAATCTGATGACGGCTCCAAATCTTTCTTACCTAAAATGTACAGGGACACCAAGAAGCCACTGTTCTAGGGGGCTACTACGCCACTGGAGGCCCACCTGGCAGCCTTGGGGCAGTCCCAGAAGTCAAGGTCAAGGCCCTGCCCTGGAGAAAGCATGATGTGAGGCTGTGCTATGGTGACAGTCAGGAGGTAGCTCTGTCCCAACCTTAAAGGCCCTTCCTTTCCCCAAACCTCAACTGGGCTTTGCATTGGATATTTTCTAGATTCCTTCCAATACTAGAATTCTGATTATTTCTCTGACTTTCATGTTCTGCAGGTCTGAGCACTGCTCCCAGGCCTTTGGGAAAAACCAGGAAAAGGGGAACTCACTTACCTCGAACCCCCATTAGATACAGTGAACCTTTACTATACATTGCTGTTCAATCCTCCCAGTGATGCTGTGAGGCAAATTTTCTTTGTTCCTTTTTACAGATCAACAAACTGTCCTGCCAGGTGAAGGAACTTTCATAAAGGGGCATGGTAAGCAATAGGACTTGGATTTGAACCTGGGTCTGCTGGACTACACAAGCCAGAGGCCTTACCATCAAAGGGCTCATTCCCCTTGCATGCCTGCACCAATGTCCTGTCCTTCTTCCCACACCCACAGTCAACTCTGCCTCAAAATAGGGATCTTTCTCTCCACTTCTTACACCTGTTGGCCTCAAGTCACCTACCTCCCACTCTCTGTCCCCAGGACCTGCTAGCCATTTGCCAGATGGGAAATGAAGACCCCATTTCCATCTACCTAGATGGAATCCTTCTGAATCCAGCCCCTCCTGGGGCCACTGCTTCATCGGGGAACAATTAATGGCTGTGGTTGATTATTGAACATTTATGCACAGAGCTGCATAAGCCCAGTTTGCATTTCCAGCTTAAAAGCCCAGATTAATCGCCCTGGGCTGGTTCTGTCACACACAGGGATATATTTTCTTCTTGGAATTTACAAGTAGTTCCATCTGAGAAATAAACAACCAGAGATAAAAATTACATTGTCACAGTGCAGGTGTGATAGATGCAGGAAGAAAGCCATTGTGGTCGCTGAGGAGGAGCTCCGCAGACAGAATCCACCAAACGAGACCTGGAGGAGCCCCAGGTAAGAGGAATGAGACGCTGATGGGATCTCCACACACAGGAAACATAGAATCTCTGCAATTTACATTGCATCACTGTAAATCATAGGGTTTCCAAGCTGGCCTCTGGGAGCCAAGGTGAGAGGATGATTGGCAGGAGACCTCCTCAGACTGCCCTGCCTCTCAGCAGCAGCCTCAGGAACTCTGGCCTGCCAGGACAATAATACGTCCCCAGCTAGGTGCATGCAGGAAGTCACTTGACTAGAACCTTGACAGCTCCATTGCTACTGAGACATCAACTATCTGTCTTGTCTGTTCTACTACTAGCTGAAGAGAACTGGGCCTACCTGTGGAAGAAAGCCACCTTGGAGAAGGCTCCTGGAAGACCAGGTATAGTAATAGTAATAATAATAATAATAATAATAATGGCTAGGCGTGGGGGCACATACCTGCAATCCCAGCACTTGGGAGGCTGAGGCAAGAGGGTCATTGCAAGTGCAAGACCAGCCTGGGCTACAAAGTGAGCTCAAGGCCAGTCTGAACTGCATAGCAAAACCCTGTCTCAAAAAGACAGTAACAGGCCGGGCGTGGTGGCGCACGCCTTTAATCCCAGCACTCGGGAGGCTGAGGTAGGCGGAGCGTTGTGGGTTTGAGGCCGGCTTGGGCTACAACGCTAGTGCAAGGCCGGCCTGAGCTACATAGCCCTGCCTCAAAAAACCAGGGCCGGGAGTTTGGCTCAGTGCCTTAAGCGCCTGCCCTGGTAGGCGCAAGGTTGTGAGTTCAATCCCCGGTGCCGGAAAAAAAAAAAAAAAAAAAAAAACAGTAACAACAACAACAGCAACCACAACAACTTGCTGAGTACTTACTAAGTGGTGAGCACTTCAAAGGACTTCAGGATTATTTTGTATTATCCTCATGACAACCCTATGAAGAAGACACTACTATCACCTGCACTTTTTTTTTTTTTGTGTGGCACCGGGGATTGAACTCACAATCTCGCACCTGCCAGACAGTAACTTGAGCCACTGAGCCAAACTCCCAGCCCTGGTTTTTTGAGGCAGAGTCGCACTATGTAGCTCACACCGGCCTTGCACTCGCATTGTAGCCCAAGCCGGCCTCGAACTCACAACGCTCCTCCTACCTCAGCCTCCCGAGTGCTGGGATTAAAGGTGTGTGCCACCACGCCCGGCTTATCACCTGCACTTTATAATCAACTGAAGTTCAGAAAGTTTCAACAACTTGCTGACAGCCCCTGGACTGGATTGAATGATGACTCCCAAAAAGATATGCCCGCATCCAGATCTCTGGAACCTGCAAATGTGACCTTATCTAGAAAAAGGGTCTTTGCAGATGTTGTTAAGGATCTTGAGATGAGGTCATCCTGAATTACCCAGATGGGCCCTCAATTTAATAACAAATGTCCTTATAAAAGATAGAAAAAGGGAAGACAGAAGCCACATGAACACAGAGACAGAAATTGGAGTGATGACAAAATGTGACAGCTACCAGAGACTGAAAGAGGCAAAAACAGATTGTTGCCCAGAAACTTCGGAAGGTTCACAGCCCTACCGACATCTTGATTTCAGATTTATGGCCTTTAGAACTGTGAAAGAATAAATCTCTGTGGTTTTAAGCCACTGAGTTTGTGGTAATTTACAATAGCCCTAGGAAACTACTACAACCCCACAGCTAGCAAATGGCAGAGCCAGGATTCAGATTCAGCAAGCTGATCCCAGACACGGGCTCTGTCTTCCAAGTGATACCACCAGGATAGACGTCTCAGTTCCCATCCTGGTGCCACGGTAACTTTGCTGTGTGATCTTGAGGAAGTCATCAAGCCCCAACTTTCTTAGCTGCAAATGTCGGGGTTGGACAAAATAAATGGTGTGCCTCAGGGGCTGCCACGCCAGAGAAGAGGGGAAAATGGGGTTCTGAGTAACAGTCTGGATGAAAAAGAAGCAAAAAACTTAGAAAGCTTCCTGCAGACTACAGCTTGTGTGGAGCTTTGCCCACTCACAACACATTCCCCTCCTTTGGCTGCACCACCTCATTTTCCTTTGGGAGAACTGGCCCCCCGCCTCTCCACCATGTGCTTTGACAGAGTGAGTGGCTCCCGTCCCCCTCCTCCAGGGGTGGGCTTGAACCCAATCACACACACTTCCAAGCCTCCGGTTGCTTCAGGGGTAAATGTCAGCCATTGAATCCAGGCCCACAACTTCGATTGAACCTGTTGGGGAAAGAATTCTTTTCCTAGGAGGAGGAAGACATGGCAACCTGGAGTTGCTGGTGCTTCCAGAGAATGATGCCAACTCAAGGGAAGCCAAGCCACGATGCCAAGAGAGAAGAACCATGTCCTGGTGATCCTGTGTGATCAAACTGTACCTGAAGTTGAATCGTTTAGTTTCATAAGCCTGTGAGGTTCCTTTTTGGTTTCAACAGTTTGGGGTTCTGTTTTTTGTGACCCAACCCTCAGGTCACCAGGCATAGCCCTTTTCTAAGGGTCCTTTTAGCTCTGAAGCTATGTAATTTCAGGACCAGAAAATCACAGTACATTTCTGTGCTGCAGTGCAGAAGTGAATGAGTCCTCAGACACATCTGCACATTGGTGCTTTCCATGATCCTCCCAGTATCTCCGATCAGAGATAATTATGACTCCAACGCTTGAACACCTCCCTCAAGAGGCAGCTCTATCATCACTACATCCTCAGTACCCAGAAGTGCACCCAGTACACCGCTGTTGTCATTAAATATTTGCTGAATGAACAAATGCTGGGTGCTGTTGGCACCTAAACTGGGGGCCTGACTTCATTTGATGGGCTCAGGCCACCTCCTGAAGAAGTGTTATTTAAATAGGGCTCTAAAGGAAGAGAACGATTACTTTGGGGTGAGGGGATCTTTCAGGCAGCATAGTCTACATACTGGGGACCTGAGAAAACAAGGAGACTTGCACTCGTGAGCACACAAAGTAAATCATTCAGCCCCAGGGGATGTGGTGTGAGGGGCTGGAGGGCTAGGCAGAGGCCAGATCACAGGAGGTCTTGAAAGCCTTATTAAAAACAGGACTTATATTCCAAGAGCTGTGAGAAGCCACTGAAAGATTTTAAGCCATCAAAGGGTTATGATCAGATCGTGTTCCCTAGCATCCCCTGACTGCAGTGAGGACACCGGAGGCAAGAGAAGAATCTAGAACACCAATTAGGAGGCTACTGCAATGTTCCAACCAATTGAAGAGGGACTCTGGTTTCAGCTGGTGGTGCCAGAGGAAGTGAGGGAAGGGGATAGATTCAAGCAATGGGCAGGAGACAGACCCCATTGGTGGATGGTGATGAGGGAGAGGGTGATTCAGTGGGTGCTCAGCATACAGAGGACCAGATTCCTCACCGTCCTAGATTTGGACACTTCTATTAATGTGGTCAAAAATTATAGATGCTTTTTTTTGGAAAGCACATCAAACTTTCTGACTCACTGTGCTTGCAGGCAAATGCTTCCTCATCATAATAACCCTTACTGGGACAAGAAATCTCTCCTGTGAGTGAGCTGAAAGAGTCCTGGAGCCCATGCCAAGTGACTGGATCACAGCCTCAAGAAAAGTGTCGCCAGGGCAAGGCACACCAAGGCCAGAGAACTCCGGGGGAATTCATTTCAAAAACAAAATGGTCATAGACAAGGGACATACACTCTCTCCTTCCTCCTGGACTGTGAATTTTCAAGACATAAAACAACAAAAAATAAGAGCTGAGGGTGTAGCTCACTGGTAGAATGCTTAGCATGCACAAGGCCCTGGGTTCCATCCTCAGCAAAAAATGAAAAACAAAAAAGAAAACCAAAATAAAAGCCTGCTAAATGGTGTTTTCCACCAAGGGCGGACACATACAACAGGCAACTTATTACCACACTTCGTGGAGAATTCTACCTTTTATATATGTATGTGAAAGCTCTTGTAATAAAAACCAACTGGCTATTAGAAAACAAAAGACACAGAAGTTTTAGAGCCTATTCAGACTCTTTCTGACACTGGGCCTTTCTGTCTGTCACACTGTTCTGTTGTGCTGCTTGCTAACATTCTCCTGAGCTGGGTGTCCAGGAGACGAGAGATGGTATAGGCTCAGCCCCACTCCCACCCCCTCCTTTGCCCCAGCAAGTCTCCCCACTTGCACCATGCAGCCACATAGGAGCCTGCATGCAGGGGGAAAGCCCCTCTCTAGATTCAGAGGGAGCCAGGCTGCAAGAGATTTGGATGCCTGACCTTGGCCAATTAGTACCTTGCTCAGTGTAACCAACCGAGTCACAGATTCAATTCGATTCAGCAAACATTTATCGAGCATCTCAGTGCCAGCCGAATGCTGTCTGTTCTAAGTGCAGTGAAGCTCAGCCTTCTCTCCAGATTAGAGTTGTTTGTATTTCAAGGCCAAAAGGTAGGTTTTAAGTATCTGTAACAGGTGGTAATGGGGGCCTTGAGGAGGGGGCCATGGGCAAGGGTGGAGAGAGAGGAGGGGAGGAGTGGTCTGTGAGTCCAGGTGCAGGACTCAGCTGGAGACAGGGAAGGAAAAATCAGACTGAGAAGCCAGATAAACACTGAGGATTTAGGGGCAGGGATATACCTCAGTGCCTGCTTGGCAAGCATGAGGTCCTGAGTTTGATTCCTGGTACAAAAAAAAAAAAAAAAAAATTGATGATTTCTTTTTAAACCCCACCATTTTCTTTTTAATCAAAAACATAATGCATGCACATAGTCAAAAAATTTTTTTTTCAAAGAACACAAAAGAATATCCAATGAAAAGTAAATTTCCTTGCCTCTCGCGGACCTCCAGTCCCCAGTGCCTTTCTTCAGAGGCATCCCACTGTTAGAGAGTTTCTTTAGTGTCTTTCCAGAAAATTTCTGTCACGTACAAGGAAATCTTTCTTTTTAAAACCCAAATGGTATCACAGTGTATTACCACAGCTTTTTCACTTAGCAATGCATCTTGGCACCCATCCCACACCAGCACAGTCACCCATTCCTTGGAGTGCAGAATCCCACTGCCTGAGGTTGTTGCATGCTACTCAACTGGTCCCCTACGGATGGACATTTAAATTATATCCTCTGGCTGCTATTTTAAGCAATGATAGTGTGCATGCTCAAGTTATGTGCATTTCTGCCCACAGGTGCCAAGCTTAAGTTCCATAAAGTAAGTTCCTGGAAGAGAGACTGCTATATTTTGAAAGCTGCAACTGTGCTCGCGGCTGAGCAAGTCCCCTTGGAGCTGTGTCTCTGGTACAGGAAGTGGTGCACAGTGAGCCCCGCACCCACCCTCCATGTATCCTCAGGCCCCATGTTCTCACATAAAGACGACAAGGCCACATTAGAGCAAGAGCCTGGACCACATTCTGGATTCAGACAGCCAAGCTGTGTGGTTGGGGGACCCAACTGGGAGCTAAGATTATCTAAACACCTCCAAGTTGGGGGCTAAGAGCATGTAGATGTACCAAGCTTAATGATATGCCCATACCTGGCCCATAACGAGTGCTCCATCAGGATAGGCTCTTGCGGGTGTTATTGTTGCTGTTATGACCCAGAGGGAACCCTGCCTTGCCAATGCCCCGAAAAGCTCCGAGGGTTGGTCTGTCCAAAAGCCCGGCTGATCCAAAGGCATCGAACTAGGAGTCTGCTCCGCTCTTGCAGTTGGATGAGAGCTGAGACAGGCAGTTCTGGCTTATCACTGCTTGGCATCTGGAACTCCCAGGCCTTTGCCAGCATCTAATAAACACCATACTTCATGCCTTCCCATTGTCGCCCACGCATCCCCCGATGCCTGCCACCAGTGGCCACCATGGCACACAGTCAGCATTTCACCCTAACACATGACTCCTTTATGATTTGCTTTTTTCCTTAATGATGTCACCATGACATAATGAAACTACGGCTGTTTGTTATTGGAGGTGGAGATGAGTGGGATGGGTATATTGAAACTTATACATCAAAAAGTAAAATAGTGCTTTCAGTTCTGAAGTCCCTGACTACCTCATAGTAGCTCTCTCCTCTTTCTTTTCCATCTTTTCTCCCCAAATAAACCATCTTTTGTTATACTAAAAATAAAATAAAGTAAAATAGCAAGGTGTGGTGGCACACACTTGTAATCCCAACACTGAGGAGGCTGAGGCAGGAGTATTGCTTTAATTTTGAGGCCAGTCTGGGTGACACTGTGAGTTCAAGGTCAGCCTGAACTATATAGCAAGACTGTTTCAAACCTCCTCCCTCATCAAATAGCCTTGATTTTGGAGCCCAATCAGAGACTTGGGTTCAAATCATTTTTTTTTTCTTTTTGAGACAGGGTCTCACTATGCAGTTCAGGCTGGCCTTGAGATCACTTTGTAGCCCAGGCTAGCCTCAAACTTGCAATGATCCCCCTGTCTCAGCCTCCCAAGTAATCCTTGGGATTACAGGTATGCCCCACCACACTTGACTCTTTGGGTTCAAATCTTGACCATGACACTTGGAAGCTCTGTGGTTTCGGGAAGTCAATTAACTTTCTTCAACCTTAATTTCATCATCTGTGAAATGGGCTAAGTGCTTGTCCTAATAGGATTATTATGAGAAGTAGGCAAGATAATGGATTATTTATAAATTTTTTTCCATAGATCAGCCTTATTGCAAGATTGATTTATTCCGAGATTGGCTCAATAAAACATCAATTCCCTTTCCCTATACTTGTATCACTTCATCTCCCCCACACCCCAAATGCTGCCATCACTTAAAATACTTCTGGAACTTCCTTGTGAGAATTGGCTCAAGTCTTTAGGGTTCTATCTTGTGAATTTTAAAAATCCCAACAACAAAAACAAATCACATTCTGCAAATTGCTCACCCCTTTATTCACAACACACAGCTTCAAATTACTTTTGGCCTTTTCCAAAAAATCAAACCCACCCTCAAAGGTCAAGGATTCACCACTGCCAAGGCCATTAAGAGGAAAATGCTGAAAGATCTGAAGCAATTTTGTAAGAACTCGTCAACTCTTTTGAGCAAGCATGTCAGAACCAGAAGTAAAATATAGTTTGTACCCCATCTTTAGAATGCTTCTACTCAATCCCTTTGCAAGTCTCCGGGGCCAGTTCCCTGACTCGGGTAAGAGCAAATTTTGCTGCCTCTGGGAAGTACGTGCTCTGGAGGAATTCACAGACACTGGGCAGGAGGATAAGGTGCTGAGAGGAAAGTCATGGTGGGATTCAAGAGATGAAGTAGGTTTTCCTTCCTTCTCTCATGGGGATGGTGAGAAAGGAGCCCAGAGCTGGGATGCCTTGGGAGCAGAGCAGTGTCTTCCTAGTACCTGCTTTGTTTTGAGATGGGGTCTCACTATGTTGCACAAGCTGGTCTTGAACTCCTGGGCTCAAACGATCCTCCTGCCTCAGCCTCTCAAATAGTCCGGAGTCTACTTAGTAACATCAGAAGTACCAATTCTCCTAGCCAGAGATCCACTTGAGCCTTTCAAGGGCAAAAGCAGGATATTTACTGCCTATGGCTTGAATATCCTCAGGCTTACATCCAGTTATTCTCAGGTCAGAATATCCCAAAGGGGGGCCAGGTGTGGTGGCGCATGCCTTTAATCCCAGCACTTGGGAGGCTGAGGTAGAAGGAGCATTGTGAGTTCGAGGCTGGCTGGAGCTACAACGTGAGCAAGGCCGGTCTGAACTATGTAAGTGTGACCCTGCCTCGAAAAAAATAGGGCCGGGAGTTTGACTCAGTGGCCTAAGCGCCAGCCTGGCAGGTGCGAGGTTGTGAGTTCAATTCCTGGTATGGCAAAAAAAAGAAAAAAAAGAATATCCCAAGGCCCATGGCACGCTCCCCTTGCCAGTGGAATCCCCTGCCCCTCTATCTAACTTCAAAGAAGGCAAGGACTGTAAGGCCAAGTAAAAAGACCCCAGGCTCCAGAGTGGTCTTGAACTCTCAATCTGCTTTCCAGAGACTCTGGAGTGCTGGGATTGCAGGTATGGACCAACACGCCCAGTTTGTGCTCTTCTTTTCTTTCCTTCCTTTCTTTTCCTTTGGTCTTCCTTGGTTCCCTCCAGCACTGGATATTGAACCCAGAGCATGCTAGGCAAGCATTCTACCCCTGAGCTACTTCCCCAGTCCTTTCTGTAAATTTTATATTAAAATTTTATTTTGAGACAAGATCTTGCTAAATTGCCCAGGCTGGCCTTGAACTTTCAATCAGCCTCCTGATTAGCTGGGATTACAGGCATTGCACCACTGCGCATCCGCCCCTGCCCCCCCAGCCCTCACTGTCCTTACAGGCTCATGTCACACACAGGGGGTTGACTTTTGTCACCGTAAGTCCCACCTGCCAGAAGGAAGTAGAGCACAATGGCATGCCTGGCACTCTGTGCCTTGTTATCACCCCTCTCAGATGCTTGCTGTAAGATCTATAGCCAGTTAAGACAAAGTCCTTATCCTCCTGCTAATTGGTTCAAATCAATTGACCTTAGAAGTCAGTCTAATGTATAACTGGTAATAAACAACCTATATGTCAAACAACCCGTGCAGTTAACTAGCTGTCACTCAAGCAGCTGAACAACCCACATTAACCCAAATTTCACAGAATGCCTCCTCCTGATGGGCAGCAGAGAAACATCTCCCTCATTGTGCTAAAACATTTGCTGGGTCAACAGGCCTGCTCGAATCCTATTAGGCGGGTGAAGATAACATGAGTGCAGATTCCTTGGGGAGGCAGAGAGAGCACCGAGCCTGTGATAAAAGGGTCCCTGGACCCTGTCCTGCCTGCCCTGTGCTGGCTCAGGCAGCCTGGCAGGACCAGCAGCTGAGTCCTGAGCGTTGGCAGAGGAAGAACAAGAAGGCAATTTTCCTGGTGCTCTTACGATCTGGTTTCCATTTGCCTTTTGCTGTTTCTTCCCTCACTCAGCCTTCTCCCAGGGAAGTTGGAGTTGACCTCATCAAACCCATTTCCAAGGCTGGGTCACCACTATTTCTATGTGAGAGCTGATGCTCGGTCTTACTGTTTGTTGCCAGTGTCTGAAATGGGCCAGAAACCAGTAAAGACAGCAGATTCTAGGGGATGACAGGCAAATTTTGATCAGAGTATGGGGGAACAACAGCACCCCCCACCTCCCTTCACCTCCCAAAGTATCCCATTCGGAGGCCTGGCTGCGGACCAGGAGCTCTTCCTGGCCCCCAGAGGGCCAGCCACCCCCTGCTTTTCTATGCTCTATTAATAAACCTCAACTAAGACCCCTCTGAGCCCCCTCCTTGGGACTGAGCCACACTGCTCTGCCTTATCAGCCTTGCTTTTCACAAGCACTTACATTCATGAGAAACTGGGGAAAAAGTGAAATCAGATAGAAATGCAGGTCTGTTTGCTGTTTTCTCCAATGAAATGGTTCTGGGTAAACAGCAGACGCCTTTGATGAAATCCCAGCAGGCTTAAACAATAAAGCTGGTTACAAACTCAATCTGGCGGAGATATCAGATCTGAAATTGTTTCAAAAAAACATGTCAACATTTTCTAATGCTCCTAAAAAAAAAAAAAAAAAACTTCCTGGGCTGCCCACTGTGGAGTCTGGGTCCAGGAGGAAGGACAGTAGCAAGCCCAGGTCTTAGTCTTTGCTCATCTCCCCAGGGACTTTGTGCACCAGGGGCCCAGGAGCAGGTGGTTCCCAGCTGCAGGGGCCCTGCCAGCTGCAGGAGCCTAAATGGCTACTTCACAGTCATTGCCCAAGGCAGGCGGGACACCAGCCTTTCTTGGGTACAGCACTACATTATCTCCCCACCAACCTGGCCTCCCTGCCTCCACCCTGAACTCCCTACCTTTCTCCACACTGCAGCCAACGGAAGCTTTTAAAAATGTAAATCAGACCATGTCATTCCTCTGCTTAAAACCTCTCATGCCATCACACAGCACTTAGAATAAAATTCAAACTCCTCCCATGCCCTGTGAAATCCTAAGGGACCTACCACTGCCTGCTTCCCTACCACTCACCTACACTCCACCTCTCTCTGGCCCTTCTTCCCAATCCTAGAGCACACCAACTTCTTTCCTGCCTCTGGGCCTTTGCATGTGCTATAAAATTTGCCAGTGGTGATTTTATCCCAATCTACTATCACTGGCTAGCTTCCTGACCACCTTAGCTAATGTTGTCCTCTCCCCAGTCACACACAATATCACATTATAGTTTTATTCTCTACACCAACTTAACCACTAGCTGAAATCACTTTTTGTGTTTACTTATTCTTTGCCTCCTTTGGCATGCAATCTAACTGCAGGATGGCTGGCTGCGTATGCCCAGCACACAGTAGGTGGTCAGTGGTTATCTGCTGCATAATGAGTGGAGGGTAAAAGATGTCATCACCTCCTCCAGGGACCCTGCAGGGCAATGCCTGGGAACCTTAGATTACAGGGCCTTAAGAATACTTGCCACCCTCTCTGTAGGGCCCTCCTAGGCTGGCTCCGCCCCACCCAGTGCCACCCAAGGGCCCTACAGGCTTCAGGCACTTAGGCCTTGGAGGTCCAGTCTGGCCAGGAGCTCAGGCATAAATCAGGGTCAAGATGTCCCCACTACTGCCTTTCTCTTCCTGCCTGCCTTCTCCTCCATGACCACCAGCATCACCACCAGCACCACGACCAGCACCACCGCTGCGGACACCTGCACAGTCTGCCTTTTAGAAGGGAGGTGGGCAGGGTTGTGCCGGTGACAAGCGTGCTCCTCCCAGGCCTGGTTGGAAAAGTGAGGGCTCAGGTGCGCTCGGGTAGGGGGTGGGCTTCGAGGACCGGGGGGCTTAGGGTGGGCGGCGATGCCACCCTAAAGCGCAGGCCACCCCACCCCCCACTCCACCCCTGGGCTCAGGGCTCCATCGATCCCTGCAGCTCCCGGCCTCATTACAGAGGAGAGCAGCCGGGGCTGGCAGAGGAGCCAGACGGCTGCTGAGGGGGCGGGGAGGCCTCTTTGGCTCCCTGGCCCGGATTAAATATTTACTATGTTTTGTTTGGCCTTTGGGGGAGGGGCGGGAAGGGCTGTCGCATCGATCTGGAGCTTGGGGTGAGGCCGGCCGCCCCAGAGGCCAGGGCGGTGCCCAAGCCTGGAGCCCTGGAGCCTCCCGCAGGCAGCCGAGTCCGAGAGCGCCCCCCAAGTGCCCCGCCGCTCCTGGGGGGTCACCAATCCTCCCGAGCCGTTGACAGATCTGGGTTGCGGCGCTGCTGGGTGCAGGGAGCAGCGGCCTGCGCTGGAATCACTTCCCGGGGCCAGAGCGGAGCACGGGCCAGGGTGGTAGCACACGGCCGCACCCAGCCCCGGCCGCCCACCCCGCTGGACCCTGTCCTCTCCCCGCCCGACCCGGACCTCCCCCCCAACCCGGGGCTGGGCCCCGCGCTCCGGGTGTACTAAGCCTAAGCCGCTGCACTAGTCTGATCTCATTTGATCACAATGGCAACTTAGAGAGGACCTCACGTTCCCCATTTTACAGACGTGAAACCTGAGGTAGAGCCTGGTCAACGTGGGGTCAGGTTGGGAACTCAGGCTTGGGCGCAAGTCCGGGACTTCTCCACTAGATACCCCGCAACGCTGTCCTCCCACCAGGCCAGGAGAGAGAAAAGGGAGTGCTCTGTCTCCACAGTGACGCCAGGGGTCCTGGGAGGCTTCTGAGCCTCCGCGTTGGGTGGCCATCCAGATAGCACGCTGCGGCTCTTTACACGCCCTCCCACACCCGGCAGCTCTTGGGCAGAACAGGCTCAGAGTAAGGGCGCCCATCCCGTTTCTGTCCCTGCGCACTACGCATGCTAAGCCACACACACGCCACACACACGCAGCGCTGACTGTCCTCAACACTCCCATGGCGTGGATGCACTTTCACCCTAGGGACGGCCTCAAGGAGCACCCTTCACAATAGATCCACACACACACTTGCCCAGCCCTGGCCCCAGCTCAAAACACACACGTGTGTTTCTGCAAACATGAATTTAAAGTAAATATTCTCACACTCATGAATATTAAGGAGTGGCTGCCCCACCCCACGTACCTCCCTATGTAAAAGCAGTCAGAAGTGCCCGTCTCTGGACACGTGCACATATATCCAGGCATCAACATTCACACAAAGAACAGTTGGCCCACCTCCACCCCTGCACATGTTGGTGTTGGTGTACACACAAGTACACAGCACTCTGTCCCCTTCATCCATTTCCTGCACACATGCTCACATGGGCTCACATATGCACCGAAGGGTACACTTCTATCCGATTCCTATACATGCGTCTACACACATACAGACACACTCAGACACACTTGTGAGCACTGACTGCAGGCGACTGGGGAAGAGCTGCAGCCTCCAGCCCTGCTCCTATTTAAAGAGAAGCATTGCTGGAAAAGGAACAAAAGCAAAGCCAGCTATAAATAGCCACCTCCCTCCCGCTTTTCCTGCCCTCCGGCCTCCCTGCCCTGCCTCTCCTCTCCTGCCTAAGGCCCAGAGCAGCCAGGGCAGGCCTGGGGAGTGGGCAGCAGGGCCTGGAAACCACGTGGCCAACCACTGAGCACTGGTGCTGACCAGGGGCTCCGGGCATGGGTGGGTTCAGGGACACAGAGCTGGCCACCTGCAGCCAGCCGTGTGTGCATGTGCCCAGCACAGAGGGGGGGCAATCGCCTGGGCCAGGGCTGCTGTCTCAGCAGAACAGCAAGCCTGGCAGCTGCGGGTGGAGGAAGGCAGGTCTGCCAGGCAGCAGCCACCACTGTCTGGGTGCTATCTCCCCAGCCAGGCCAAGCCTTTCCTGGTTTGGTTCCTGGGTAGTTGCTAGAGCCCAGAGCCTGGGATATTGGGTACCTTATCAGGAACATTGTGCACAGAAGAAAAGGTGTTAGACCAGAAGGCCAGAGGGATCCTGCTTTGGGTTCCAATTCTGTCACCTATGGGTTCCCATAGCATTGGGCAAGATTCTAACCACATCATAAGCCTTTAGTTCAGCTGTCTTGTTAAGGGGTATTGGGAATGAAGCACAAAAAATGGTTGTGAGCTGGACATGGTGGCAATCATCTATAAATCCAGGAGAAATGTAAATGTGAGCCCAATATGTGAACTGAGTGATTTTGTAAAACGCTGTCTTAAAATAATAAATAAACAAAGTTTGAAGATATAGGTCAGTGCAAAGATCCTGAGTTCCAAACTCAAGTACCAACAAAAGAAAAATGGTCGTGCCTGGCAGGACCTTCCTTGGGAGATACGGAGTGTCATAGGATGGGAGAGATGACAAGCTGCCCACCATACTGGAGAAGAATTCTTTAAAAACAAAAATATTTTTTCATTTAGTTTATTCTGTATTTACCATGTGCCAGATAATAGACTCTCTTCACCTTATTTGATCCTCTGGGCCACAGGTAGTATTTATATCTCCATTTCACAGATGAAGAACCTGAGACTCAAATGCTTGTTCCAAGGCTATGCCCTCCCTGAAAGTGCAAAACCAGGTTGCAAAGTGGAGCTGGGACTGCCTAAGACCAAAAACCTCCTTCTCATGTTCTGTACGGAGGGCTGGGCACTCTGATTCTCAGCCCGTCCCCAGTGGCCAGTGGAGACCTGGGCCTAGCTAGCTATATCCCCTCCCTGCTGAATGGGCCTGGGGAGGGAGGACAGGGATTTGCAACATTGGCTACCCCGCATTCCCCTGGCCCTGGCTCCCCCTGGGGCCTCTGCACTTCAACCCTGGGGGAGGGGAGGGGAGGGGAGGAGGGAAGAGCTCAGGCAGACCTACTTTCAAGGCTTTAATCCTTTTTGCTTAAAGGATTTTTTTTTTTTTTTTTTTTTGCTTGGGGAAGACTTGGTCTGATCAGAGGAGAAACGCAGGGAGCTGACAAGCTTCGGAGGATGGGGGGGTGTTGAAGAGAAAGAAATACATATTTATTACCCTCAATTATTAAAAAATGGATAGTACCAGATCTTAGGCCCTGGCAGACACTGCAGCAGCATTTGTTCAAGGACTATCTTCTATCCTTCTTTTTCTTTCTCTCTCTTTTTCTTTTTTTGGTTAATGCTGTCGAGAGTGCAATGTGGTTAGCTTGTTAGTAAAAACACCCTGGCTGGGTCCCAGTGGCCTGCTTCTAGTGAGGCAAACAGGGCCAGCGGCCAGGGAGCCTCCGAGTCCCATTTATGGGGTGGGACTCAGGCTCTGCCTCAGCAAAGAGAGGATGGAGTAGGAAGGGTCTGTGCCCTCATTTTGGGGACCTCCCCAACTTTCTTTCTGACCCTACGGCTCTTTTAAGGCAAACCTCCACAAGGAAGGGGCCTTCCCCAGGTTGCTATTCTTTTAAGGGAGTGGAGAGAAATCGATTGCAGCTTCCTTGGTGGGGGAGGTGAGAGCACTCTTCCAGGCTTTCTGAGGGTCTCCCGGGGCCCTGCCAGCTCCAGGACATGTGCCTCCTCCCAGGTGTGCCTCTACCTGCCAAGTGGCCAGGTCTGAGACTGGAGCAAAGAAGCCAAGATGAGCTGGGCACGGTGAGGCCTGCATGTAACCTCAGCACTCTGAGAAGCTAAGGCAGGAGGGTTGAAAGTTTGAGCCCAACCTGGGCAGCTTAGTGGAAATAATAAAGGGCTGGGGACCCAGTGCCCAGAATCCCCACAGAGTCTGGCACACAGTAGGCCTTGGTCCATGGCTGCTGAGTAATAGATAAAAGTTGAGGAAAAAACAACAGCAAGGACTCACTGAGGCCCTGTTCCATGCCAGGAAGCACTTTACATCCACTCTATCCCACAAATTCCCAAACCCCAAGAGGTAGGTGGCATTAATCCTTTATTATTATTACTATTATTATTATTATTTCATAATTGGGATTGAGCCCAGGGCCTTTGCATTGAGGCAGGTCCCCAGCCTTTTTAAATTTTTTATTTTGAGGCAGGGTCTTGTTAAGTGGCTAAATTGTCCAGGCTGGTTTCAAACTTGCAGTCCTTCTGCTTCAGCCTCCCAGAGTCCTGAGATTACATCCAGCCTTAACCCCACTTTTCAGATGATGAAACTGAGCCCCAGAGAATTAAAAGCATTTGCCCAAGGTCAGGTCAGTGGTAAGTGGCAAAGCAGAGATGTGTTCTAGCCTGTTTCTCTTGCTCCTGTCTGCCTGGCTTAATCTGCAGGGGTAGAAGGAAAACCCAAGCTGACCAGCAATAATGTCAGAAGGAACTAAGCAAGAGCCAGCAGCCATGTCACGGCCAAGACACCGAAGCACTGGGCTAGGGCTGGCTCTTCCTTTCTGATAAGGAAGACCCTGTCCTTTCCTTTCCTTTCCTTTCCTTTCCTTTCCTTTCCTTTCCTTTCCTTTCCTTTCCTTTCCTTTCCTTCCCTTCCCTTCCCTTCCCTTCCTTCCCCTCCCCTTCCCTTCCTTCCCCTCCTCTTTCTCTCTCTCCCTCTCTCTCTCTCTCCCTCTCTCTCGCTCTCTCATTCTTGAGACAAGGTCACTGTATAGCCCAGTTGGCCTCAAACTCCCACCAAGACTCCTGCCTCAGTTTCCCAGGTGTTGGGACTACAGGCATGCACCACCACACCCAGCAGGAAGAGCCTATCTCCGAAAGAACAGTCGGCTCAGAATCAAGGCTATGGGCCAGCAGTGGTAGATGGTGCACCAGGTCTCATGCCTTTCTCTTAAGGTCCTGGGACCACTTGAAAATGTTTTCCAGGTGCCTTTGCACTGCCTTGGGGGGTCTCGTGACCCTCAGCAAAGAGGACAGGAAGCTGAGGACAGAGAGAGGAGAATTCTCCCAACCAGGGGCCCCCTCTGCCCTCGGTGGCCTCCTCTGCTGCTCCTGGGGTTTCTGCCCCTGGCAGAGGCTCGCTTGTGTCATCCTCACTACTCACAAGACTCAGCTCCGGATGCAAGGAGGGAGAACTTCAAAGCGCTACTATTAATATTGATGGCAACATTCATTGAGCTCCTATTCTGGGTCAGGCAATAGAAAACTGCCAAGAGCTTTACACTCAGTGTCCCCTTTAATCTTCACAACCCTACAAGATAGGTACTGTTAAAAACCCCATTTTACAGATGAAAGAGCTCAAGTCCAGAAAATAGGTAACTCCCAGGATTTGAACCTAGGGCTGACCAGTGGGGTGAGTGCTTAATCACTCAGAGGTGAGGGGCTTGCCACTGACCCTTGGGATGAGCCCTCCTTCCCAGGCCCTCTCCACGTGTCGCTGGAATAAGCAAGGACACCCACTAGCACAGCCAGAGCCACCCCGTGTGGGCTCCACAGGGGGAGGTGCTGGGAGAGGCCTGTGCCCCAGCCAGCAGGTCTTGAGCATTCTAGGAATCCATGGGATGACTTTCCAATGCTGTGTGATTTTGGGCAAGTGGCCACAGTTCTCTGAGCTTTAGTTTACTCAGCTGAGCTATCAGATCCTTTCTAGCACCAAATTTGAGTCTACAAATCCATGAAATCCCCTGGTGCAAATCAGAAGCAAGGCACATGCTTTTCCTCATATCCCACCCTCATGAGTTTTTCAGTGTCGCAAACCACCCAGTCCCAAAGAAAATTAGTGCCTCCGCTATCTTCCTTCTCTGGTTCACTCTCAGGTGGATTCACTGGAGATGTAGGCCATGTTCACAGCTGCAACACACACATACATGCACGCACACACACACAGGAACACACACACACGCTAGCCTTTCTTCTCTGCAGTTCTTGAATGGCTTTGGGTCCTGTCTGACTGCTGGCTGGGGTAGTGCCAGTGGGGGTCACAGGCATTCCACAATGGTCTCCCCTGCCTGGCTGTCTCAAGGCCCTGGCCTTGCCTCCTCTCATGCTTTTGCTCAAGGATCTATAGAGTGTGCACAGGGCAAGGCTACCAGATGTTGACTATGGCACTGGCAAGTCATATTATGGAGAATTTCGCAGCCTTTAAAAACTAAAGCTTAGCTGGGCATGGTAGTGCATCCCTGCAATCCCAACACTCTAGGAAGCTGAGGCAGGAGGATTCAAAGTTCAAACCCAGCCTGGGTAACTTAACAACGTAGTGAGACCTTGTTTTAAAATAAAAAATAGAACCATGTGGTGGTGCATGCCTGTGATACCAGCCCTAGGGAGGCTAAGGTAGAAGGATCACTGTGAGTTCAAGGCCAGCCTGGGCTACACAGCAAATTCAAGGACAACCTGAACTGCCTAGTGAGACACCATCTTAAAAAAACAAACAACAACAACAAAACAAACCAAAAAAATAGGAAAGGGCTGGGGGTGTAGCTCAGTGCAAAGCCCCTGGGTTCAATCTCCAGTACCACAATGCACACATATGAAGAACTAAGGCTTCAGGCAGGCACAGTGGTGTATACCTCTAGGCCCAGCTACTTGAGAAGCTGAGCCAGAGGATCATGTGTGCCCAGGAGTTCGAGCCCAACCTGGGCAACACAACACATCATCTCTAAATAAGTAGGTAAATAAACAAAACCAAGGCTTTGAATCGCCAACTCCGAAAGGTGTTTGGGATACACTGTTAATTCAACAAGACAGGGCATGTTTACATGGATGTAGAAAAGAAATATAGAAAGAAGCACATACTGTATGTGTCAAATGCCTGAGTGTGATGAGCTTTCCCACACTTTGCTCTCTGGGTTGTGGGATTATAGTGATTTTCTTCTTTTGCCAATCTGTGGTTTTCCAATGTTTTCTGCCATCAGTATGCATTGGCAAATTTGAAAAATTTATTCTGTGGCTGTTGAATCAACCAACCTCCTCCTCCCTGGTACTTAAGGTTCAGCAATAATCAAGCTCCTGCCAATCTGCCCTACAACTGATCTGCCACCACTCTTGTCACAACTGTGGCTGCAAACTGCTCCTGCACTTGCCCTCTAGCCTTTCTGACCTTTCTTCAGGGTCTCCCTCCTCTACAGAGCCCACCAGGGAGGAAACCCTGTATTGCAAGCCTCCAGCTTGAAACCACCTTCCTTACTACCTGTAGTGTCTCTTCCTTCTCCATGGTGTAGCTTCTCCCATCAGACTAAATTCAGACTAAATTTCCCGAGTGGGGACCTATACTCAGCCCATTGCTCATTCCCCACTGTAAACAGACCTGAGAGTCTGGGGGTGTAGATCAGTGGTACAGCACTTGCCTAGCATACAAAATGTCCTAGGTTCCGTCTCCAGCACTGCACACAAAACGAAAAGCTAAATAGGGAATGACCACAAGGCACAGATCTCATTGGAGCTGACAGTCTAAAAAGAAATAAAACAGTGATGAACCAGGAGTGGTGGTGCACATCTGTAACCCCAGCACTTGGGAGACTGAGGCAGGAGGATAACTGCAAGTTCAAGGCCAGCCTGGGCTACCCAGTGAATTCAAAGCCAGCCTGCACTACATAGCACGATCCTGTCTCAAGTCGGGCATGGTGACACACTCCTGTAATCCCAGCACTTGGGAGGCTGAGGCAGGAGGATCATTGTGAGTTTGAGACCAGCCTGGGCTACAAAGTGAGCTCAAGGTTAGCCTGAACTGCATGGTGAGACCCTGTCTCAAAAAGACCAAAAAGAAAATGACCCTGTCTCAAACAAATGAAGTGATGCATAGGGCTGGAGAGATGTAGCTCAGTGGTAGAGCACTAGCCTAGTGTGCATGAGAACCAGAATGTACACAGAACTGAGTAAAACAAAAGGGCTTGTGGGAACTGAACCTTGGCAGTGTTCTCGGACTGTGGCTCTGATGGGAAGCGGGCTCTCCAGACCCACCACTCCTCTCTCTCTACCCCTTGCCAGACAAGTGAGTGATGCCCTTGAGCCTGCCCCCAAGCTCAGGTCCTCTCCAAAGGAACCCAGAACTGCTCCATGGGCCACACCTCAGAATCCCTGCTCTGCCCTGCTCACAGCACCAGGGCAGCCCAGTATTATTTCAGGCACACTCCTGCCTCAGGGCCTTTACACTTGCTATTGCTCCATCTGCCTGGAGAACTCTTCCTAGACAGAGGCAACTTGCAGACCTCGGCTCTCTTACTCCACTTGCATCTCTGTTCAAATGCCACCTTTGTCAGGAAGGCTTCCAGCCAATTTATCTAAAATAACAGCTCTCTGATCACCTTCTATTCTTTAATTAACCCTCTGCTAGTATTCTCCTATGCACTCACCCAGACTGATAGAATGCACTTCGTGCTTTATTGTCTATCTCCCCTCTCACAACTAGAACATATGCTCCACAAAAATAGGGGTCTTGGGTTTATTCATTGCTTCATTCCCAGAGTCCCGCCAGCAGTTGGCCTGTAGTCAATAGCTGTTACACAAATACGTGTCAGATGGAGAGAGCCCTCTCAGGCCCCTCTCAGCTGACACGAAAAGAAGAGGCCAGATCGTCCAGGGTTAGACAATCTACTACAGGTAATTGCAATCTGTTACCTAGCCCAACATAAGCCATAGCATGGTGGCATGGCTAGCTCAGTGGCGGTCTTCTTCCTGGGAAGAAATAAAGCTGGGAATACCGAGACGGTGATGCAGTTGCCAGGCATGGTAGCATATGCCTGTAATCCCAGCACTCAGGAGGCTGAGGCAGGAGGATCAACAAAATTCAAGGTCAGCCTAGGCTACACAGTGGGTTCGAGGCAGCTTGAATGATGCAGTGAGACTGTCTCAATAAAGAAAAAAGAAGGTGAGGCAGTGAACTGAGGGAGAAGAAGTAGAAGATCCAGCTGTGGGTGGCCAGCCTGAATGAAGATCCTGGGGGTGCAGATAGTGGGGTGAAGGAGGAGCTGAGGGGGAGGCCAGAAGGGGGACCACAGAGGCTGTGCTTGCTAGAGCCAATCCCTTTCCTGGCAACTTAGGCAGTCCAGGTCACTCATATCCTTGTAATAATCCCCCATTTCCAACAGGCTCCCATGAATCCCTGCAGTCAGATTTGCCTGCACAGCAGAACTTCCAGAGGGCAGTGGGCCCTACTGGCAGCCCAGTGCTGGCTGTGCCCCGTCACCAGATTCATCAGATCGGGTGGTAAAATGCCCCCCGGTGGGGGGGCTGCTGCACTCTCCTGAGCAGCCCCCTGACCTGCCCCAGCCTCTCTCCTTCTGTGCAGATTTCCTGTTGAAACTGGAGGCCTGGCCACAAGCAGGGGAGCCATCCTGCCAGGGGAGAGGGAGCAGTTCAAAGGAACAAGTGGTTTTCACAGAGGGGCAGGAAGACAAAAGAGGCAGAGTCTCCTCACCCCAGGTACCACCTGAGCTCAGCTTCATCCGGTGATTTTACCTCCTCATGTTCAGTCCAGCCTCATTTAAACATTTCAGATCTCTGAAGCCCAGAGTGTCCACAAGAGGTTTTCATTTGCCATGCAATCGATAGTGCAAATTTTGTTCCATAAAAATCTGCCAAGTACAACCCTAAACTTTTCCAAGCAAGCGTGTTGTTTCTTTCCCCAGCACAGCACCTAACTGCTGGATACCTTCGGTGTTCCACTTGGCCAGACTTCGTGTGCCTGTGAGCTCCCCAGGGCTGCAGAGGGGCAGGGTTAGGATGGAGGAGGCAGGAGGATCATAAGTCCAAAGTCAGCCTGGACAACTTAGTGAGATGATGTCTCAAAATAAAAAAGGGGCTGATGTTGAGGGTAGTGGCATATGTCTGTAATTCCAGCACAGAGGAGACTGAAGCAGGAAGATTGCCCCAAGTTTAAGGTCAGTCTGGGCTATATACAATAGCGAGTTCGAGGTCAGCCTGAACTACATAGGGAGACCCTGTCTCAAAGACAAAAAACAACTTGTAACTCTTCCACCACAGTTTATCAGCATGCTGGGGTGACAGGTGTGAGCCACCACATGGAAGCAAATGTTTTGTACTTGAACTGAACCAATCAACATTAGCTAAGCATCTCACAGATACATGCAGGCATTGATTAATTCAATACATTTTGGTGAATATCACAATGTGCTACACTTAGTGCAAGACACTGTTTTAGTCCAGTCCTGTAGGAAAGAGGGCAACTTTGGACTAAGTAACACTGTATATAACAGATGCGGGTAGAGATAATACTGTCCTCTGTGCATGTGTGTGTGTGTGTGCGCACGCGTGTGTGTGTGTGTGCGCGCACACGCGTGCGCATGCACGCGCGCGTGTATACACACACACACAGAGTCTGGCGGAGGGAGGGAAGAGTTCTCACCCAACTTAGACACAGAGCCGGGCGAGCATCGCAGGCAGGTCCTGGGGTTGCAGAGGTAGCAGGGCTGCCCGAGCCGTGCTTCACCATCTCAGCACACACCGGCCTGCCTGCCAGCGCCCAGAGAGGAGCTCTGTGCCTGAGGGTTTTCTCTGCAGGTGGAGCTGGCCCTGCTCACCACCCCCCACCCCCACCCCCGTACTGGGGAATGAATACTTCCACAGGAACCCCGCTGAGCCAGGGACAACAGGCTGGCATGCCAAGTACTCCAGCTCCCTTGTCCCCTGGGTTGGCTAACTTCGAGGGACCTGCTCCACTGTTTCCTAAAGCTCCGCAGTGGAACTGAGCTCCGGTTTCCCACGGTGGGAAGTTGCTTGACAAGGCGATCTTTGTTGGCTTCTGGCCTTCTCTGTTTCACTTCCCACTCACCTCCTGGCATTTGCTAGGTTCACTTCCCAAATAAACTATTTGCTTGAATCCTTGTCTCAGGCTGTGCTTCTGGCAAAACCTGTGGGTGACCTTGAGCAGAGGGACACAAACAGCCCATGCATCTTGCCACTGGTTGACCCCAAATGGAAGCAACAGGGCCTATAGATCATTGTGGAGCTTGGACAGTGCAACTTCAAGGACAGACAGCAGAGTGGAGAGTGGACTTGGAGGGGCAAGGGGAAAGCAGCACTCAGCTTCCTCATGGAACCGACCAACCAGCAAGACAGATAACGTTAAAGTAATTATAGGCAAGATGGTGCATGCCTGTAATCTCAGCGACTCAGGATGATGAGGCAGGAGGATCACAAGTTTTAGGCAAGCCTTAGCAACTTAGTAACTTACTGAGACTCTTTCTTAAAAAAGAAAAAGGGGCTGGTCATGGTGGCACATGGCTATAATCCCAAAACTTGGAAGGCAGAGTTAGGAGGATTGCCACAAATTTGAGGCCAGCCCGGGATTACATGTTGAGTTCAAGGCCAGCCTGAACTACATAGTGAGATCTTGTCTCAAAACAAAAAAGTGTTGGGGATGTAGCTCAGTGTTCCTTAATACAGAAGTAGTAGTAGTGGTAGTAGTAGTAGTAGTAGTAGTAGTGATGATGATGATGATGATGATGATAATAATAATAATGTAACTGTAATAAAAGGGTGAAGTACTATGACAAGGCGGTGCCAGTCTTGCAGGACCCATCCCCTAGTCCAGGGGATGGAGGCAGATTCCCAGAGGAGGCAATACATAAACTGAGGCTTGAAGCACTGACATGAAGGGGAAGAAGCAGTGAAGAGCAGTATAGGTAAATTTGGTTGTGCAGATCCTTAGAGGGGACAGGGGACATGGGCCAGTGGCATGGAATGAGGTTGAGTAGACCTGGAGCTCAGCATTCACAGTAAGGAGTGGGGAGAGAAGAGGTGGAGCACAGGTGGGCCAGGAGGGCTTGACAGCCAGGCTAGCTGCATCCCCTAAAGGAAAAGGGGATCGCTGAAGGTTTTTAAGTGAACGCGACAGGCCATCACATGGCACCCCCACCATATGTACAATTTTAACGTGTCAATGAAAAAAGAAACTTTAAAAAAAGAGTGACAAGAACACACTGCACTGTAGATTCCAGCCACGGCAAAAAGCAAGGATGGGCTGAAGGAGAGAGAGGGGGCAGGAGGCGACGGAGCTGGTGAGGGAGGAGGGCAGCGGGGCAGGGTGGGGTGGGGGAGAAGAGAGGGAGTGGGCAGCGTGGCTGGGGAGAGTAAGAGGTGTCATGGGGCAAGGGGGGCTTCCAGGTATTGGAATGGGGATGGAGAGGAGGATGGGAGAACAATACTGGTGCCAGACGCCAAGGTACAGGAAATGGGGAAGAAGTTTGTTTTGTTTTTCTAGTACTGGAGATTGACCCAAGTTCTCACTGGCTGGGCAAGCTCTCTACCATAGTTACACCAGCTTTGCTTTGCTTTGCTTTGCTTTCTTTCTCTCTATGGTACTTGAGATTTAACCTTGGGCCTTCACCCTGAGGTGTATCCTCAACCCTTTTTTAAATTTTGAGAGCCGGGCATGGTGGCACACGCCTTCAATCCCAGCACTCAGGAGGCTGAGGTAGGAGGAGTGTTGTGAGTTCGAGGCCAGCTTGGGCTACAACGTGAGCGCAAGGCCGGTCTGAGCTACATAGTGCGACCCTGCCTCAAAAAACCAGGGCTGGGAGTTTGGCTCAGTGGCTTAAGCGCCTGCCCTGGCAGGCGTGAGGTTGTGAGTTTGATCCCCGGTGCCGCAAAAAATAAATAAATAAATACATTTTGAAAGCTGGGCGTGGTGGCTCACGCCTTTAATCCCAGCACTCGGGAGGCTGAGGTAGGTGGAGCGTTGTGAGTTCGAGGCCGGCTTGGGCTACAACGTGAGCGCAAGGCCGGCCTGAGCTACATAGTGCGACCCTGCCTCAAAAAAAACCAGGGCTGGGGAGTTTGGCTCAGCGGCTTAAGCGCCTGCCCTGGCAGGCGCAAGGTTGTGAGTTCAATCCCCAGTGCCGCAAAAAAAAAAAAAAATGCATTTTGAAATAGGGTCTCATTAAATTGCCAAGTTGCCCACACTAAACTCAAACTTGCCATCCTCCTGACTCAGCCTTCGCAGTAGCTGAGATTATCGCATGTGGCACTGCCCATGGCTAGGGATGAGCAGTTTGCTGTGAGCTAAGGAAGGAGCAGGAATAGTTCCAGACATACCAGGTTGGAGAGGTCTGTGAGACAACATGTGGAGGAGTGTGGGAGCCAGCCAGACCCATGGTCCTAGACATTGGAAGCAGCACATCAGGTGGAAATGGGGTGGTAGTGTCAGCACATGGTGGTTGGAGTCATGGGTGTGCTGAAGCCCCACAGAGGGGAGAGGGCCCAGCGTCTCCCAGGGAGGCCCACACTGAGGGATGGCAAGCGGAGGGTAAAGCAAGCTGAGGAGGAGAGAGATGAGGAACAGCCCTCAGTGAAGCCAGGGGACAGAGTATGACTGACAGAGGCCAGGGAGGTAAGGGAAGTGTCTGTTAGGTTTTGCATCAGCTAGGCTGGCAACCAGGGGGTGATGGAAAGAAAGCCAAACTCTGGCTTGGGGAGTGAAGGCAAGGAGATCACCCGTGTCACCCTCCCTTCTGGGGCACTGAAAGAAAAGAGCTGAGCCATCACAAGGATCCCTAATGAAGAGAAGAAACAGCCTGCCCCACAGCAGAGGCCAGATCTCAAACCCCATGCCACGGAAACAGCGAAGGGCCCTGTTTGTCAGCACGTTAGTGGCCTCTCCCCTGGGTACCGTCTACATCAGAGGAGTTACTGGGCCTCTCGTGTCTCCAAACTTGAGGGGCAGCCAGGGTGGCAGTGGAGACAAAAGAGAAAACCCCTCCCCCAGTCCTGACGGGGGCTGCCATCCTGCGCTTACATATTTTATATTCTGAGTTTTGACACTGGAGGGCATTTGAAGAAACTGTTCTGTTGCTGAAAAGCATTTGAAAGACTATTTGTCTAGTCACATTTCAGATTGGTAAACTGAGGCCCAGAGAAGATACATGCCCAGGTCCTAGGAAATCAGTCACAGAACCCAGCCTGGGACTGAGAGAACTTAAGCAAACCCAGCCCTAACTTTGGGAGTATTCTTACCAGAGTCCCCCAACCTCAGGAAGGAAAAACCTATAGCATAGCAAAGCCAAGGTTGCCACAGGGCTGTGCCCCAGGCGGAGCCCCACAGTTAGACGAAAGGAACAGACAGGAAAGTGCACACATGGCATGTTGCATGCAGCACATGTTGATGAGAGGCAGCGGGTGAGCAGGCTACCTGCAGCCCAGGAGCAGGGCCGCTTTCCTCCAGTGTCCGGTCTCCCTCACGCTGGCCACCCAGTGGCCTCCCTCGGCCTGCCTCTTTCAAGACTGGCTAGCCTCAGCCCCCAGCCCATCTCATTATACGCCCTTTCCTTCCCCCAGCCTGCCCAGGCAAGCCCATGAATAGAACATTAAAGGCAAAACCTTCTAAAAGAAAAAGCAGCTCCCTGGTAGGAGTCGCCCCACTAAATGTCAAATGCAGAGCAAGGCTTCCTGCCTTGTGTGCTTCTCACTAATGGAGGTACCTTAGCCTCCATATCCCATCATCCATTCGCCCTATAAATAAATCATCGTAAGAAGAATGCCAATCTTCCCCCCAGGGCCTCATGAATCTCTCTACATAAGCATATGCAAAGGCCTGCTTCACTATGAGTTGGCTCTGGGGCCCAGAGAAAGATGGCAAACTCTGTCCGGACGATGTGGGAGGCAGAAGTAAACTTTTATGCCACCTCCATGGACTGAGAGTTGAGAGCTCAGCTTTCCTCCTGACTCAGGGAAGACTTCTGCTCAATTTCCTGCAGACTGATGCAGCTGTCACCACAACACCACTACCCTCTGGAAACAACCCAATAAACTGCCAAGAGGCCCCTCTCTGGGAGCCGAAGTGGTCTGTCCCCTGGCAGACGTGTGATGAGTCGTGCTCATGCACTCCCCACGAGGGTGAGCCACACACCCACTCACCAAGCTTTGTTCCCGACATGTGGTGCACAGCGCTGGCCCGCCCACTCCGAGGGCTCCTTACCAAGTGGCTCACCAGCGCGCCATGGCACCAAGCCATGCTAGTGGACCAAGGGCATGAGTGCCAACGTCTGCTCCAAGGCACTTGGGGAGCACCACTCCGCAACAGCGGACCTGTGGTGTGCACACTCTGGGAGACTGTTGCATGCTTCCCAGGTGTGTTTCTGCTCACCCACACACGCACGCACGTGCCTGCACACATACACCCTGTATTGTGCCAACCCGCTTGCTGTGCCAGCACAGAGGAATACAGAGTGGCTCCTGTGAATCAGATAGCAGAGGCTGTTTGCAGTTTGGGCTCCAAACTTCACTGACTGCAGAGTAATCTCAGGCTTGGAAGTACCCGCCATATCTGTTACAGCAGACACCACCTCACCACTGTGGAGGAGCCCCCACGCCGAAGTGGGATTCTGCTCTTCTCCCTGTCATCAGCTAGACGCTGCCTCACTTCATCTTCTTTTCCAACCGCTGGAACCGCTGGAAAACTTGGCCTCTCTTGGGCTCAGCCATGGAGGGAAGGGAACAGGAGGCACTCTGAGTTCTGCAGGTGCCGTCTTGGCTGGCAGAACAGGGCTGGGCCATGGTAGGAGATGAGCGGGTGCAGGTGGAGGATCTGCCTCGACCAACCTGCTAGCTGCCACCCACCTTGGCCACTGTGTTCTGGGGCTTTTGCTTTCCAGACAACCATCAATCAGTGTGGGATGTGGCTATGCTGGCCAGCCCAACATGTCAGCCAGGGACAGCAATCTACAGGAAAGGCCCAACCCCTAAATGAGACAAGGCCTTGAGCTTTCTTAGGGGCAGAAATGTAGGAAGGAAGGTACCTGGTCTACTGTCCCATCTCTGTCCATATTAAAGAAATCTGCACAGAAGACACTAAAGTAGACAGAGTAGAACAGGACAGGATGTGTGAGACAGTGGCTAGGGCTCCACGATCCGGTAAGAGAGCCTCCTGGAGGAACACAGGAAGGTCATGCACAGGAACCACCAGGACACAAATGATTCAGCAGCCCGCAAAATAAATGTCATAGAAATCAAGACAGATGGGCACGTGAGGCAGTGCAGCTAAGGGGTTAAGAAAGCAAAGAAAGTATGGGCTTGGTAGACAGGCCTGACTCAGCAGTTTGTCAGCTAAGTGACCTAGAGACTGCATCTGCCTGTGCCTCAGTTTCCTCATTTTGTACGTGCGTGGTACTAAGGATTGAACCAGGGTTTCGCGCATGGTAGGCAAGCAATCTACCACTGAGCTACAGTTCTAGTCCTTTTTGTTTCAAGACAGGATCTTGAACTCAGGATCCTCCAGCCTCAGTTTCCCGAGTAGTAGGATTACAGTCAGGCACCACTACATCAGGCAGTTCCTTTGTCTTTAAAATGGGGAATAAATTCTTGCAGATCTTGCAGAGTGGTTGTGGAGATGATGTGAGATAAGACATGGAGGATACTTAGCTTGGTCCATAGGAAGTGATCTGTAAATCCAATCAGCCACTGTCAGTAAGTGGTCAGGGATTGCCATATGTAGACATAAGGCAAGCTGGAAAGAATAGCCCAATTCCTGCTGCCTGTTTCCAGCGACATGCACATCTGCCCCCAGCAGGCTCAGCCAGCCATGCTCTGTGAGACCTGAAGCAGCAGCTTCACCTTGCTGCAGGGATGGACACTGAGCCAGTCATTCCTGCTCACTCCAGCTCATCAACATCTATGAACATCCCTGTACCTGGAGCCCCTAGCTGTGGAGCTAGTGACTTCCTAGGTCTTCTCCCAGGCCCTGTGGGAGCCTTTATACTGTGTCCCTGCCATCTTCCTCCCCCTGACTCATTTCCACCCAAGGTGGCCTGGCCATTGTACTCCAAGGAAAGGGCTGCTTCCGGCACTCATTGTGGAGGTCCTGCCTTCTGCTGTCCCTGGAGGCTCTGTTCCCATTTCACCAGTTATTTTGCTTCCTTGGCCATCTGTTCCCTCCCTGTCATCTCCTTTCTGCTTTAACCTTAACCACCACTTTACTGCAGATGGTACCAAACAGATCTGTTCTTGACATCCTTCAAGATGCTGCCCTCTCCTTCTCATCTCATCAGAGTGAACTGCTCTGTCCTTTCTCAGGCCTCAATTCCCAAGATGTGGCCAGAGCTTAGAGCTGGATTCATCCCATAAGCATCCCCTTCCTTGGCTCCATCTGCTGTCAACTCTGCCACAGGTCAGGTGGCAAACACCTACCCTTTCCCTTGCCTTTTCTTTTTCCTAATGAGACTTCTTTTCACACTTGGCCAAGAACCTCTCCTGGCATCTAGTGTATGTGGGCTCTAGTTCCCTATCTGGTCTCCAAAACAGTGCCATTTAACCCTCTGGAGGCCTGGGGGCAGGTAAGCTGTAGTAGAGACCAGAAGTTCTGGGGCTAATTCCTGCAGTGGAGGAAACAGTGCCCATGCTGGGAGTTTGGGTGCAGAACATTTCCCTCAACAACAACAGCAACAACCAGACTTCAAGACTGCAGTGAGCACTGGCCCCATATTGACAGGACAAGAACTGAACTAGAAAACATTGTCTATGTCTGAACTCCCAGAGAGAACGCTGCACTGCTATCCTGGCTCCTCTTCTGGCTGCTGCTAAGAGTATGCATGCATGGGCTTTTCTCAGCAACTCTGCCTCTCCTCTCTGCCAGGATGTACTAGTGCTCCCCTAAATTTCTCATTTTGGCATAAGGACCAGAAGCTTTGAGGAAAGCAACACAATAAAAACTACAGATGTAAACTGGGTGTAGTGGCGCATGCCTTTAATCCCAGCACTTGGGAGGCTGAGGTAGGAGGAGCATTGTGAGTTCGAGGCTGGTCTGAGCTACACAGTGCGACCCTGTCTCAAAAATCTAGGGCCGGGAGTTTGGTTCAGGGGCTTAAGCACCTGTCTGGCAGATGTGAGTTTGTGAGTTTGATCCTCGGTGCCACAAAAAAAAAAAAAAAGAAAGAAAGAAAGAAAGAAACTACAGATGAAGGAAGCATTTTGGTGAGGCTGATTCCAGTAGACCACATTCCTTAACTGGGACAAAAGCAGACTGAGAAGACAGAAATTGCACTTTAGCACTTGGCTTTGGACTAAAAGGCCTCATAACTCAGCCCTCTTGAGAAAGGCTCTATTTCCCCTCCACACTTCCTTACTAGCAAGAAAGAGAATCTTGGCCATCTATGGGACACTCTCCTGTCTTCTCTCCATTGGGGCTAAAAGGGGGATTGTTATCAATAGCTCTGAGTCCTGGTTGCCCCAAAGAAAGACAGAGATGGAGTCTGCTCATATATAACCACAAGAAGAGTCTGATCACCTAGGGAACCTCTAGATTCAAATCCACAACCACTTGACAGCATCATAGTCCTGCCTTCTCTCTCCCTTCCCTTCTTCCCACAAAGGACAAGCCCAGTTCAGTTACCAGGCCAGCCCATCAGCTATGGAAACCAAGAGAACAAAATGCATCTTACTGGGTTGTAGGCCTTAATCTAGCTCTTGCTGAATTATTCAGGGATGGCATTAACTTATAAATGAGTGTGTTTGACTGATTTTGTGGTTGATGTACAGATAAATTCTAATGAAAGACAGCTACAAGATTTTAAATTATTAATTAGACTGCCACTTAACAAAGCCTATTTGGCACTCTATTTCCTTGCTTAACAAGACAAAAACTTTAAGGAAAGGTTCTGTATTAGCCCAGAGGCTCTCGATTTGCATTCTGTTTTTATAGCTCTAAAAATGAAAACCATAGATCCTGACCTTAAGCAGGCCACTTCTGGCAAAGTGAAACCCTCGGAAGGCTGTCCTTCCTTCCTGGATGTTGTTGGATGGCTTGGGGCCTTACTTGCCCTGCCTGCTTCTCATCTCTTGACCAGAAGCTTGCTTTTTATATCCCTGGCTCTGCCAGAGTAGGCTAGAAGATGGAAAAGCAGGCAGAGCAGCTGCCGAAGCCTTCAGCTACCAGCACTGTCAGCAGCTACATCCCACTGGGGCACTTCTGGTTCACAGAGGTAGGACTATGACCAACAGAGTCTATTCATTAAGAGATGCAAGATGATACCCCCACCATGGCTTACCAGGGGACAATCAGAAATCAGAGAGATGACTCTTATGGTCCAAGGTCTACTCTTTCCCCTCCTACAGGATCTAGGGAGACCTATTCTTTCTTTATCCTTCAAATCCTTTTCCAAATAATAAACTATTAAACTTGCCATGTAAACTGTATATCTGATAGGTAACAGCCATCTCAACTCATCCCATAACATTGTTGCTTGGAGCATCTGGGAACAATTCTCAAAGAAGAAACTTTGATGGTCACTGCCCTTCACATTAGCCAGCGGCATACCTCTGACTGTGGGCACACACCTAGAATGCATACAGAGAACCCGAGTGGCCCCTACATGTGTGCAGAAGAAATGAATTCAAGGGGTCTGGATCGGGGGCTGAGGAAGAAAATTGCCCAGGAAAGGACCGAAACAAAAATCATTTGCCACACAATGTCCCAGTGGCAGTCTTCAGGCTACACCAGCCCAGCCCAGCCCAGCCCAGCCAAGGGTTTTTGTGCTCTGCCTCCCTCAGGCCAAGACACACACAAACCTCTTTGTTGGTAGAACCCCTCTCTGGGCCAACCAGGCCACCAGGCAATGTAGGAAGGGAAAAACAGCCCAAATGGCAAACACATGTGAGTGCCAAGCTTCCAGTGGCCACCTCTTAAGCAGGCTAAGGAGCCTCCCCGAAGGGAGCAGCCCCCAGAATGCACTGGGCTTATCCACAGCTGGGTCTCTGGCTAGCCAGGATGGGAGAGAAAGCTCCTGGTGGCTGCTGGAGCCTCCCTGGGCACCTAAATCATATAAATAAAGTGTGTGGGCTGCTTCGTGGCTCATTTTTAATTGTAAATTGCCAAAAGACAAAAGACCAAATGGGACATGAGATGTCAGATCTTCTCTATTATCTCCACCACAGATCTGCAGCCCAGACACGGTGGCCTTTTAAAACTGCCTGAGAAGCCTTCCCCACTGGGGCAAGTTCGCACGCTCTAGACCCAAGCTTCTCAGACCAAGGTCTGTGCTCAGTTCTGTAAAAAAAAAAAAAAAGTCTTCTTTGTGCAGAGGCACTCCTGTCTGCGCTGCTGAAAGGACTTTTTAAATGCCTTTGAACAGGGAAAGGAACTGGGTGTATTCGTGAAGCAGTTTCTCCAACCAGTCACAGAGACCTTTTCCACACCACAGCAAAAGGCTACGGTTCCACACCCCACCACACCCCAACCCACCCCGCACTGCACCGACCCACGTGGAGGGCACAAGTCACACACAAGTTTGTGACTATTTGTGACACGACAGGGCAAGGAAGCCTCCACGGATGGTCCAGGCTGGGACCTGCTCAGCCTTTCCTGCCCCCTCGGAAGAGGTCGTTCTTCATCCACCTGTGTGACCTGGTTATCTGAGTCTCTTCCATCACATCTACTTTTCTCCGCCTATCTCGGGGCTTCACTTCCCTTCATCTCTGCCACCTCCCCCTGCCCGTTTTCTCCTTTCCTATCCTGCTGTGAGGTCAGACTCTTGTGCTTACGACACCTCGGCCTGTTGCCATGGAAACAGGGGCGGATTAAGGCTGGAGCTCGGAGCTCAGGGATCAGGCCCCTCAGATACCTGGGCTCTAGCCTCTGTCGGCTCCCGGCAGCGCGGGGGCAGTCAGCCGCAGGCGCCGAGGCTCGTCCACCACCCGGCCCGAGCCAGAGACCAGGGGTGCCTCGGCAGGGTGCCATAGGCCGCTGGGAACTGGGAGGGGAAGGAAGCAGACGCAGAGGCCGAGCAGGGGACAGCGGGGCCGGTGGGTCGATGGCGCGGTCACCTGCACTCCTTTGGCCCCGAGGGACAGCACCCTGCACTACAACCACGTGGGGGCGCGGCGGGACTTTCCGGGCTCCCGCGCCAACTTTGCCGCGCTAGGTACCTGGCTGCCGGGGAGTCTGGGTGGGGTGGTTACGGAGCCAGCTGTCTTCAAGTTGAGCTGGCACTGACCGCGCAGCCTGCCCGCGCCGCCCTCGCCTTTAAGTCCCTGCACTCCAGCCATAAAGAAAGTTTGAGGAACTGGACTTTGGGCGCTTGTCATTCCCCACCCTCGGCCGACCGGCGCCCAAAGATCGTCCCTGGGGACAAAGAAGGCGGCCGCTTGGGAAGGTGCCCGCGACCCGGCCCCCCGGAGAGCTAGGGCGCGTGGCGATCGCGGGGCCACGCGGTGGCTGACCGCTGGCTGACTGCTGGCTGCACCGAAGCGCGGGTGGACCTGGCCTGCAGAAGCGGCAGGCGCAGAGGCAGGTGTCGCGCGGGGTTTGGAGGCTGCAAGTACAAAAACTTTACAATGGCAAAGCAAAGGTCCCAGGAGGCCAGCTTCCGTTTTACCACAAATCGCTCACTCTGGTCTCGGACTGACCCTAGGCCTGGCCATTTGGTACGTGGAGCAAACCCGCGTCTTGCCACAGGGCACCGACGGGACTGAGCTCTAGCAGCAGCTGCTCTGTGGGTGCGTCCGACAAAGCCAGCCAGCTCGCTGGGAGCTGCCTCTTGGACCTCGAGCCCAAGCGCTGGACGGCTCCTGGGCTCACATCTCTGCCCCGCGAGCATCAGACTCCAACTTGCCCCTGCGGCTCCAACTCACCTTTGCGAAGCATGTTGGCCGCGGGGCTGCCGCTCCGAGGTCGGCCTAGGCGCGCTCCCTCTCGGGATCCAGATTCAAATCCCTGGGCGCCAGCTGCAGCTAATCCGAGCGCTTCGAGGCGGGGGCAAGCCGGGGATCCGCTTGTGCCCGGCGGCCCGGCCCCTCAGGGGCATGGTGAGCCCAAGCCCCGCGCCGAGGGCACCGGCGCCCGCCAGCGACCGTGGCGCTGCCTGGCAGCTCGGTGCGCTCGCTCAGCCCCGAGGCGAACCGATTGCTCCACGGAGTCGGCGGCCTCCTTCTGCTTCCCGGAGCACTTTGCAGGCGGTTTTGAGGGGGACACCGCCCCTCGGCCAGCCTGCCGGCGGCGGGCCCCTCCTCTCCGCCCCCTCGGGCAGCAGCCGCGGCGGCTGCTGCAAAAGGGCGCTCGCACGCACAGCCGAGCTCCGGGGAAGGCGCCCGGCGCGCGTTTGCAGGACCGAGCGAGCGGCGGAGCGGGGCGCCTCCCTTCCTCCCCCCGGCTTCCCCCACCTCTCCTCCTCCTCACTCCCTCCCTCGCTCACAAGCTCCCTCCCTCCCGCTTCACTCCCCGCCCCCGCTCACGGAGCGCCTCCCATACAAAATTTATGAAAGTGCTCTCAGCTCGCGGTGCCGAGCGCCGTCCTATTCCCAGGGCAGCGGCGCTCAGCCTTGCGGCGCCGCCTCCCAAGGTGTTTTCGATGCGCCCGCCCCCGGGGACGGTCCTTGGCCCGCGTCTGTCCAACTACCTGCCCCAGTCCCCCGGCCTGTCTGCGGGGCCACTTGAACGCCCCTCCAGGGCCCGCAGGCTTCTCGGAGCCCGCACTCGCAGCCCAGCCCCCGCCAACTCGCCCTTCCCGGCTGGAGGTCATCCGGAGAAGCGGCTGGAAGCGTGAGCCCTACCGACCGCCTGGGACGCGAGGATCGCCGCCCAGAGTCCGGGTCACAAGTCCGCAACTCTGCCCCATCTCCTCTCTGGCCGCCACCCTTTCCCCCTCTGAGGCTCGACGGCACTTCTTTGCCCAAAACAGCTCCAGTGAACCCAGACGTTCCCCATCCCGCTTCCTAAGGACACGGTTCTTTCTGGGAAGAGGTGGAGGGTAGCAAGAATTTGGGGAGGTCCAGTGCAAACTCCATAGGGAAGGACCAGTGTGGTGTTCAGATGGGCTATTTCATCCGAGGGAGGTCTCTGATCTCCTCAGACCCCCGCCCCGAGATTCGCAGAAAATGGAGGAGGCGCCGCTTAGTAAACGTCCCACACAGGGCCCACTGGTCTGTGTGCAGAGAAGGTTCAAACCGAGCAAGATCCTGGTTGGAGGCCGGCACCCCCTACCGGTCCGGGATAGAAGGGATTCGGAGGGAGAAAAAAGAATGGGCCAAATCATTCCCTCAACAACTATATGATGCGCTACTATTTCCGGAAATATAGCTAACGAAAAAGACAAAGTCCCTGTCCTCCTGGAGTTTACATTCTAATAGAAGCAAATGAGAAAAGTCAAGATGAGGTGACAACGATATTTGGAAGGAGAGAAGAAAAAACAAAAACAAAAACAGGATATTGTACTGGAGTTGACATGGTCTGGGAAAGCTTTGAACGACATCTAAGCTAAGAACTAATAAAAAATACTCATCCTTGGAGGAAAACTTGTCATAATAGGTAAAAAAGAAGGCCATAGCTGGGCGTGGTGGCACACGCCTTTAATCCCAGCACTCAGGAGGCTGAGGCAGGCATTGTGAGTTCGAGATCAGCTGGGCCACAAAGTGAGTTCAAGGCCAGCCTGAACTGCATAGCGAGACCCTGTCTCAAAAAATGGGGCTGGGGATTTAGCTCAGTGGCATAAGCACCTGCCTGGCAGGCATGAGATTGTGAGTTTGATTTCCGGTATTAAAAAAAAAAGAAGGCTATTATCATTCATGCACTCTTACACGCAATTAATAACACCAAGGGGTTGGCTTTGAGCTAAGCATAGGGGCTTGGACTTCCAGAAACTTATGACTTAGCTGGAGAAGAAAGACTCACAAAACCTCAGAGGTGGCATGGTGGCGCATGCCTGTAATCCCAGCATTTGGGAGGTTGAGGCAGGGGGATTGTTGCAAGTTCAAGACCAACCTGAGCTACAAAGTGAGCTCAAGGCCAGCCTGAACCATATAGCGAGACCCTGTCTCAAAAAAGACAAAACAACAACAACAACAACAACAACAAAAACCCTTCTCAGAATGTGTGAAGGGGCTTTGCCAGCTCCATATAAGGGGTGACACATAATCAAGAAAGTACACAAAAGAGATGCACTTGAAGGCTGAGTTCACTGGGCTAAGGTGAATCAGCACTCCAGGAGGGAGAGAATGTGCAAGTACCTGAAGGTAAAAGAACCTGTTTGGAAGATTACTCAGCTTAGACCTTCTTGGGAGTGGGGAACAGACAATAGAACATTTCCTCTGTTATCCTCTACCACTTGTAATCCTGCATTGGCCCCATACCTTGCCTGATCCTTGCTTGACAGATACCAGAGCTGAACTCCAGGACCTTGAAAGCTGCAGAGGTCCTCCATGAAACTTGGGCTCAGAGAAGTTGGTTGAACACTTGCTCAGTGTCACACAGCAGATCAGTGATAAAATGTGGGCCTGAATCAGGGTATGCTAATTCTTTGTACCTCTCCAAACCGCCTCCCCATGACCCCCTGTCCCACAAACTCCAACATCTTAGGCAAAGTTGGGAGGCGTGAGTGTGAGAAGCAGAGTTATTTCAGGCCTCAGGAGGGCCTGGTGCTGCCTTGGAGTCCAGCCAGGAGATGGGGGTGGCTGTAGGCGGGTGTTGTGGTGTAATGTGGGGGGGCAAGTACACTGTGCCCGCCTTCTTGTCAGGTGGTAGTTACTCAGACAGCTGAGTAACTCAGGAAGGGTGACCCCCATGGACAGATGGAGATATCCTCAGCCCAAGCTGAATGGCAGCCCCCAGGATCCTGTGCAGGTCTCACATCTGCTCTTGGTGTCCAGTTCTCCTGGGCATCACCAGCCCTCCTGGGCCAGGGCTTCTCTTGCAGGACAGAGGTTATGGGACAATGTTGTAAGAGAAAGGGGACTTTGTCATGAATGAGTCCCACCTCTGACAAGGAAAGGTTCTAAGAGATGGAGCACGTGCTAGGGGGAAGCCACTGCTCAGTTGGAGCCAAGCTCTTCCCTTTGAAACTCAAAGCTGAAGCCAGAACTAAAAGCTGGCCACTGGCTGGGTTTTGGAATGCTGAGGAGGAGGCTGAAATTCTAAAATTCAGATCCTGCACCACGGAGGTCCTGAGAGGCCAGAAGAGATGAGAAATGCAGGCTGGACTCTTGGCAAGATGAGATGGGCAGGCGTTCCTGGGGTCACGCTGGCCATATCCTGGTTCAAGCTGTACCTATCCCAAGGCTGGTGGTCTGAGGGGCAGAGCACTGACCCCTTCTGCTCTTCTCCTTGGCTGCTCACTCCCAGCCTGCCTCAGCATCCTTTCTACTCTGGGCAGCCTCCCAGGCAGGCCCTGTCCCTGGCTGCTTGTTTTTACTTCTCCCTGCACCTTAATTAGGGGTTTCCAAGCAGGTAAGGCCTCCAGGGGAGCCTGAGGCCACAGAGTTGCCTTAAAGGGCCAGCTGTGCTCACAGCACCACTGCATAGAGAAAGATGGTGCCGAGTGCTGGGTGGGCAAACAGCTCTCAGACACCGCTGCTCCATGTGGCAAATTTTGCTGAGGGCCAGTTCCATAGGTACTTTGCTCTTCAAAGGTCAAGGCTGTCTCACTGACTGCTCTGCTTTACTTTAGGCCCCAGGAAATCTAGCCACTGATCAGGAGAAAAGCTAAGCCTGAGGGGCAGCCTAGGCGGGGCAAAATATGTCCAAAATTCTGAAGGTTTACACAATAGAGTCCTCAGGGTGCCTTATCTTCCCAGAAAAGTACCCTCAGGTTCCCTGCCTTTGCTGGAGTTGCAGTTTGTCCTGTGTGAACCTTGTCCACCATGAGCTCTAAAAGTGACGAAGGGCACTGGGGACACTCCAGAAATCCACACCAAGGCTCTCAACTTCCAGTTGGGTGGGTGGGTGCCGAAGAGTTCTCTGAAGTGGGGAATGTGGTCACCCGGAGTAGCTGGCACAGCCCTGCTCAACAGAAGGAGAATGAGGGTGGAGAGCAGTACGGAGACCTTCAGCGCTCGCACAGGCACACAGGGGTCCATTATTTTGGAAGTGTCACTTTTGAGTCAGGCCGGGGCAGAGGGTGGTAGACTAGGTCGCAGGGGGAGGACACCTATAACTGGTCGGAGACCACTAGATCATGAAGAGAATGAGCCCAAGCCTCCTGGGCTGATGTGGGGACTACTATTGCCCCGCCCCATCTCCTCCTTTGTGGTCTCCACCCGGCGAGAATCCCCGCCCTTCGCTCACCGATCGGCGATCGATCGGAATGTCTGCACACTCTGCGCTCTTCCAGCGCTGTCTTTTTGTTTCCCACGTGGGCAGGCAGGCGATGGCGGCTCTGGTTGTGTCTGAGGCTGCGGAGCCGGGCAGCCGAAACGGCCCTGGCAGAGGTGGGTGCTGCAATGTTGCGGCCTCCAGACCTCGCATCTCGGGGTGAGGCCCCCAAGTCAGGGACAGGACCAGCCGCCTTTAACGGCTGAGCTGCCTTTCTCCGCCAGATGCGGAAGTCGCTGTTACTCTTTCTGGGCCGCTGTAATCAGGGCCCCGGGGACCGGTCCTTTCTTTCAAAGCCTTAGGGCACGGTTGAGAGCAGCCCTTCCTGAGGAGCTTGTAGTCCTCACGTCAGAAAACACCCCTTGACTTGACTGGTAGACAGATACAAGAAGATCGACGAATAAGGCGAACTGGACCTGGAGGGAAGGGGCCTGTTCGGTACAGCTGAGTTTCACCAGTGTGCTCTGGGGGAATGCTTTTTGAGAAAAGTGTGATTTCATTCACCAGGCACTAACCAAGCGCCCTCTGAACGTCAGGCCCGCGCTGGAACTAGAATATAAGCCCTGCCTTCAGGATCTTGGTCTCACTATATGTAATGCTGTTACGTACTGACCTAAACGGGGGGTGACAGACGTCTGATAAAAGATGAGGTGACTCTGAGCTCCAGGAATTTATTGAGCAGCTAAGACCAACAGCAACTCCCATACCCCAAACACCACAAAGTACTTGGATCTATCAGAATAAGTTCTGTACATGGGCCAAGAGGGCTGGACTTATTATCCAAGACCCTGAAACAACTACTCCAAAACCAAACAATGATGGCATTTAAATCTTGTCTCAGCACCCCAGCCTGCCAGGCTAGTTCTCCACTGCACTCCCCTTCTTATATTCATTCCTCCCATATATGGTGGGTGCAGACATAGGTCTGGGAGGACCCTGTATATCATCATAAGGGCCTTAGCAGAAGTTCTGGTGCATAATACAGGCTCAGTAAATATTCACTGAATAAATTAATTTCTTGCCCTTTCACATTCCCAAACTGGTACATAAAGAAATACAGTACAAGGGCCAGGAGTTTGGCTCAGTGGCCTAAACGCCTGTCTGTCAGGCACAAGGTTGTGAGTTCGATCCCCGGTGCCGCAAAAAAAAGAAAAATGAAAAAAAGAGATACTGTACATGGTACAAATTCTTGATGATGAATTTGACCATTATACATATCTACAGTGTACCAATAACATCTGATTAGAAAAAGGAGGAAAAACAAAGATATTGTACAGAGGGTTTGAACTAAAGTGTATTGTAGAAAAGACTACAGATTAAGGACCACAGCCTTACTAAAGAGCAGCAACACTTTTTTCCATTATTCAAGTGTTTGTTGTTAGCACATACCCTTCGTCTTTCCTGCTGTGGCGGGTAGGAGGAACAATGGGACTAGGAACTTGTTAAACCAATTCAGTATATGGTGTTTGTTTCCCTTTTAAATGAAGAGAGGGAAGAAAGTATAAGAAAAATTAACCAGTTAGTCTTGTTCTTAATTAAGGGCAGCAGTCTATTAAATTAGTACTTCTAATAGTTTTCTCCTATCTAGTACCTCAAGACTGTCAGGTGTTCTTGGGGCTAGAGGGGCATTTTCCCAGATTGGTTGGACTGGCTGGACTCTTGGGTTTTCATGGAGCAGTAGTATGGACTTTTCCCCTGAGTCCCCTGTCATGACCTCTGCTCTCCTGAGGTAAGGCATGAACCATAGTCCATCATGGCTTCTAGTCTTTGATTTCCAATAATCTTACATTACAAAAATTAGTTGTGTAGATTTTCTCTTAGTTTAATGGGCTGTTTCTCCTCCTTTGGGATTAACTCAGTGGGGAATAAAGCTGGACCAACCTCACTGACATCTGGAATCTGGCCCTTAAATGTAGTGGATTAACAGTTTAGCCAAGTCTGGCTATGGTCTAGGCCAGATACACACTCAGACCTTCTATTTGTTGTAGGTCGGGCCATTCGGGGCCGATTGGCCAATCAGATCCCCCCTGAGATCCTGAATAACCCCCAGCTACAGGCAGCCATCCAAGCCCTACCTTCCAACTACAACTTTGAGATCCCCAAGACCATCTGGAGGATCCAACAAGCCCAGGCCAAGAAGGGTAAGCTTTCAGATATGAAGCTGGAGAGGGGAGGTGTCTGGCTTAGAGATGGGCAGTGTACCTACCCCAGCCTCTTCTAGCTCTCTGCCTCTCATGTCTCTGCTTTGTCTTACAGTGGCCTTACAAATGCCAGAAGGTCTCCTCCTCTTTGCCTGCACCATTGTGGATATCTTGGAAAGGTGAGGCTAGGGGCAGTGGAGAGAAAGCTGGCCAAAACCTTCCCTTGCTCATTATAGCCCTTCCCACAACCATCCATATATATGCAAAGGGAACAAATCCAAAACAAAAATCCTAGTTTACTGAGAAGCCTGCATATCTGTGCACATTTCCCCTCCCCTAGAAAATTAGGATGAGAGGAAGAAATTAGTTTCTGTCTTCAAAGCAAAGCCTAAAGCAGGTGGTAGGAACTGGGGAGGAACCTAAGCATATTCACAGTTGATCCTGAAATGGGCTGAGGTGTTTGGCTGGGGGAGGGGGGCAGCAGCATTGGTGATACCTTTTTCTCAGGTACATTTAGGGAAGCTGGGCACAGATGGCAGGGTGAAGAAGCCTAGGGGAAGGTATTCAGTCCCTCTACCCTGGCTTATTCTAAGTTTCTTTAATACAATGAGCCATCCTTGGAAGGGGAGTGAGTGTTCAGCCATCTGGAACCAGCACAGGCAGCGGGAGGGGGAATGAAGAGAGGGGAGGTCATTTCATGCTGAGTACCTCCCACTTTCCTGCTGCTGCCCTCCCCCCACTCTGCTCCCCCTTTCCTCCACCACAGACCCACTTCCCAGCTCCCACCCTCTTGCCCCTTGGGGATGCTCTCTGGGGCTCAGGCAAATTTGCATACATTTTAATCTATAAAAAATTAAGTGCTCTGACTGACTCAGAGCCTGGGCTGCATTCTAAGGAGCTGAATAATCTGCTTCTGTGCAGAGCCTGATTTGGGGAAGGGGGTGGAGGAGGGGGCTGCCTGGCAGCAGCTTACCTTCCCCCACGACACCCAAGGAGAAAAATGGAGAGAGCCCAGTCATAGAGCCAGGCTCCATGCCCCAGGTGTGGGTCTTTTATGGAAAAGCTTGGCTTCTTGTTCTGTTCCTTGGCAAGTTCAAGGGGTACAGGGTCTTCCCCACCCACCCCTGTCCCCCAGTGATTCAGGCCTGGCAGCAGATCCCAAGGCAGTGTGCTGGCCAGAACCTACTCTTCCTGACGCATGATGTGTGGGCGGTGCCATGTGCTGTGGGGGAGCTGTGCGTGGATCCCCCCCATCCTGGGCACCCAGGACCTTGCCTATAGGTGGGGAGGTAGCGGGGGTCCAGGCAAGAGGGAGGCTGTGTATCCATACATCCATGCCCACACACGTCACAATGCCAGGGTATGGGAGAGGGGAACCATTGCATGTGTATATGCGCTCACTACCCTCAGTAGGATGAGTCAGGGCCTTGAGGGTCTGTGTTGGGGCCCATGCATGCCTGCCTGAGGGTTGGGGGTTCCTCTTGCAGTCTGAACCTGGGCTGAGGAGTCAGGGTGCTGCACAGACATCCTCATGCAGCAACTGTTCCAGAAGTTGCTGCCAGGACTGAGGGAGGTGGCAGCTGCGCCCCTCCTACTCTTTGTTGGCAGAAGTGGCAGCTGCCAGCCCAAGGAATTGGGAGGGGAGAGAAGAGCTGGGCCCTGAGACACCTCCACAGATTTAAGGCTTTTTCCTACCTCATTCCTCCTGTTGCTGCCCAATTGTTCCCCACCTGCACCCCCACAGATTCACAGAGGCTGAAGTGATGGTGATGGGTGACGTGACCTACGGGGCTTGCTGTGTGGATGACTTCACCGCGAGGGCCCTGGGAGTGGACTTCTTGGTGCACTACGGCCACAGCTGTCTGGGTATGGTGGGCTGGGACCCCTGGATTGGCAGGGAGGTAGGCCGTAGGCTAATCTTTATTGCAGTACCTCCTTGTCCCACTTACAAACCTACCATAGGCAAGTTCCTCCTGGTCTCTGGGATGGCCTTGGTTTTCCTGCTCTGCAGGTAGATCTTTCCTTTTTATTTGGTTGCCTTGGAAACTATGCTACTGTCCCAGATGTGTGTGTTTGAAAGGCTTTTGGTGGTAGAGCAAACTAGGCCTCTGGCTGAGTGACAGAGAAGGAGCTTCTAGGGGACCTGTGACCCCTCCCTCCCCTACGTCCTCATTCTGCCCCCAGACTGAAGCCACAGCCCTGGCTGCTCAGAGACCAGAGTCAGGGGCAAGTTTGATGCCCTTCCTGCCTTCCAAAAATAGTTTCCTCAGCTCTTCTCTTCCTCCAGTTCCCATGGATATCTCAATACAAGACTTCAGGGTGCTGTACGTCTTTGTGGACATTCGGATAGACACTGCCCACCTCCTGGACTCTATCCGTGTCACCTTTCCTCCAGATAGTGCTCTTGCCCTGGTCAGCACCATTCAGTTTGTGTCAACCTTGCAGGTAAGTGAAGTGAGGATCCCCGGAATCTCATGGGGCAGACCATGGCCACTGTCCAGGCTGTTTCTGGATCCCCATGCCAGGTGGTCTGCATTGTTCCTCTGGCCCCAGATCCCCTTCCCAAGCCACTTGCTTCCCTTCCCTCATTATCCCCTACAGGCAGCTTCCCAGCAGCTGAAAGCTGAGTACCGTGTGAGTGTCCCACAGTGCAAGCCCTTGTCCCCTGGGGAGATTCTGGGCTGCACGTCCCCCCGACTGTCCAAGGAGGTAGACGCTATTGTGTAAGTAAAAACTGGGGGCCGTGTCATAGAGACATTAGAAGCGCATTTTGGGAAAGAACCTCAGATTCATCATACAGGAAAGGAAACTGAGTCTAAAAAGCTCCTTACCTGTGTCAAGGCTGCACCCAAGGTCACCCTGCAAGATGGGACTAAACAGGAACTAGACTTCAGGTTTACTGTCTCTCTCCAGGCTTTGTCCACCATCAGAAGGCTGTGCCTGAGGTGGGGACAGGAACCAGGTGGCCTAATGGGGAAGAGGTGAGGGTGGACAGAAATGGTGGGAATGTAATTGGAGAAGATGGATGGGCACACCCAGGCTGCAGCCCCATTAATTTAGCATCCGGACAACTAACAAGCAGGAGCAGCGTGTCTCCTGCTGCCTAATTATTTTAGGTAATGGAAATGCTTAATGTTGTGTGAATGCAGCCAGCCTCAGAGCCAACAGCTCCCCCACCTGGGACTGGGGAGGGGAGCCCCACTCCTAGCTAATGACAGGGAAAGAGGGAGGGACAGTCCCTGACAGCGGTCCTACCTCTGGGGCTTTGAATGCTGGTCTCATAAGCCTGCTGCACCCACATCGGCCCACATTCAGGTGCTCCTTATCCCAGGCCTGGCAACTTTGCTCCCCAAGGGGCATTCCCCATGTGTCTATGCATCTATAACCCTGCGCTCCTAGATGCTTTCCTTAGGGGCTTCCAGGTATGTGTTGGGGGAGGGGTATCACGAGTGTTGACTATTCATAAAACGAAGTGTGATCTCCAAGAGGGAGAGAAGTGGATATCACGAGCAGAATATCTTCCATACGCTGGCGTTTCCATGGCCTGGAAAGGGACTGTTGGATAGCATCTTTTAGGGCATGCCTGGTACAGGCTGGCAGCCAAGCCTGGCAGCAAACAAGTCTTAAATATAGTGCTTCACAGTTGCTTAACTTTGGGCAGGTGTCTTAACACCCCTGAACCTCAGCTGTATTTTCTACAAAATGGGAATATGAAAAAGCCAGCCATGGTGGTATGCACCACTAATCCTAGTACTCCGAGGCTAAGGCAAGAGGATTTAAAGTGTAAGGCCATCCTGTGCTGCATAGTGAGACCCTGTCCCCCAACCCCCCAAAACAAAAGAGCAAAGGCAGAGGGACACTGTCATTATCTTGGAGATTACGTGATAGGACTGGGTGATCTCATGAATACATACATTTCACATACTTAGTCTAGGCCTGGAACACAGAAGGCCCAAGTCTAAGCAACAGTAGCTGCTCTTATAACTCAGTACTTGGACCCAAAAACTGGTTTGGGGAAGATTGTCCAGTATATACCCTGAACTCTTATTTTCAGCCTAGTGACTGCCTGAACACTACTTCCCATATCTGTATTGAGCTTGGTAAGAATCTGTCCCCCAGCTCCCAAATTAGGCTCTCTAGAGTGACCTTACCATGGCCTTGGCTGTTCCTGTACTCTTACCCTAGAAGTCTAGGGTGAGGCAGTTCTTAGATTCTTCATTACATAACTATGGGGGGGGGTTTCCACAGGCATCCAAGTCAAACATCTCTCCCCCCTCCGCCAGTACTGGGGATTAAACCAAGAGCCTTCACACTGAGCTACATCTCCAAGCCTTTTTTATTTTGAATAGGGTCTCACTAAATCACCTAGGCTGGGCTTGAACTTGCAGTCCTCCTGCTTTGGCCTCCCAGAGTACTGGGATTTCAGGTCTGTGCTCCTATACCCAGCTAAACTCCTTATTTTATGTAATAGAAACCAAAGTCCCAGAATGGAAAATGATGACTTGACCCAATCTTCATACAGCAGCATGAGCCTCTTCTGCTGTCCCACACTATACTTATAGCTTCTTTCCATCCTTGCAGGTATCTTGGAGATGGCCGCTTCCATCTGGAGTCTGTCATGATTGCCAACCCCAGTGTACCTGCTTACCGGTATGGACTGGGCTGGGCTGGGCCGGGCTGGGCCGGGCTGACTTGCTATTGAAGGGTAAAAGTCCCTCCCCCTCATCCCCTCAATAGGCTTAGACTTCCTTAGCTCCCAGCCACTACATGGCACCAGCCTTAAAGGTCTGAGCACTTAGCCGAGCGTGGTGGCGCACGCCTTTAATCCCAGCACTCGGGAGGCTGAGGTAGGTGGAGCGTTGTGAGTTGCTACAACGCGAGCGCAAGGCCGGCCTGAGCTACATAGTGCGACCCTGCCTCAAAAAACCAGGGCCGGGAGTTTGGCTCAGTGCCTTAAGCGCCTGCCCTGGCAGGCGCGAGGTTGTGAGTTCAATCTCTGGTGCCGCAAAAAAAAAAAAAAAGGTCTGAGCACTTGAGTTCTGCATCTGGGCATTAAACCTAGGGCTACTGTTGCCTACTTGGGATTCACACTGAGATCCTAAGACCTTCCTCAACTCTTGCCTGCTGCATCTATGGGACTGATCTTCCCATTGGTGCTCCTTGTACTTGTTTGGGGTCTGATTTACTAATTACCTGCAGGGGGTAAGTTTTAGAAGTGGCTGTCACAATGATTCTGGCAACTTCTTTTTCAGATATGACCCCTACAGCAAAGTTCTGTCCAGAGAGCACTACGACCACCAGCGCATGCAGTCTGCTCGCCAGGAAGCCATAGCCACTGCTCGCTCAGCCAAATCCTGGGGTCTTATCCTGGGCAGTTTGGGCCGTCAGGGCAGTCCCAAGATCCTGGAGGTCAGAGAATTTGGGATGGCCTCAGGAGGAGGAGGCTGACCAAAAACTCAGCTGGGAAAACCAGTTAGCTAAGGGGTTTAGCTTTGGTTGATCATTGTGACCCCAGCTCAACCTCCCTCTCCACAAACAGCACCTGGAATCTCGACTTCGAGCCTTGGGACTTCCCTTCGTGAGGCTGCTACTCTCTGAGATCTTCCCCAGCAAGCTCAGCCTACTTCCCGGGGTGGATGTGTAAGTTTTCACCTTATCTACCTAGCTTGATTCTGGCTAAAAGCTGGGTCCTGCCAGCAGATCGAAGGCTGTAGTCAATGGGAATTGCTTTCATGGTCATGAAATTTTAATGTTCGCCAAGAATTTCCCCAGCAGGGGCTACCCTTGGTCACAGGTCACTTGTTTTGTCTTTCCTTGGAGCTCAGAGGCAATGGCAACATCACAGTAGTTCTGGTGAGATGAGTCTGAGGGGTGCTTGGTGCCTACACTGTACCAGGTACTAAATTTGTTCTGGAAATACTGTCACAAATGAGCTGCCTTCAGTGAAGTCAAAGGAAGCAACAAGAGAAAATAAGCAACAGTATAGTGTTCCAAATTGCAGTAGGTGATAGTCTTTACTTTAAGGTTCACAAATCCTGTTATTGCTGGGCTTGGTAACACAAGCCTATAATGCCAACACATGGATTGCTATGAGTTTGAGGCCAGTATGAGCTATATAGCAAGACTCTGTCTCAAAAAAAAAAAATAAAATTATTAATGGGTATGTTTGGGTTACTGTTGTGTTCTTTGGCATGCTGCCCAGGAGCAGGGAGACCCCTATCTCAGGCCTGACCAGGCTTCTCTTTCCAGGTGGGTGCAGGTGGCATGTCCTCGCCTCTCCATTGACTGGGGTACAGCTTTCCCCAAGCCACTGCTGACACCCTATGAGGTAACACCAAGTTTTGAAAATCCATGGGAGAATAGGCTTTGTACCTCATTCTGTCAAAGAAGGGCTCTGAGGTGGAGTGAGATGGATGGGCAGCACTTAGTTCTGCTCATAGGTTCTGACTTCAGACAGTCTTGAATCCCTTAGCTGAGCCACTTGCTTGCTGTGCGTGGCCTTAGGCAAGTTGCTTAACCTATCCGAGCCTCCTTTCTGCAGTATGGGGATAATATACCTTTCACAGGCCATTGTGAGGATTGAATTCAATAATCCGGGCTCAATAGCCGGGCGTGGTGGCGCATGCCTTTAATCCCAGCACTCGGCAGGCTGAGGTAGGAGGAGCATTGTGGGTTCGAGGCCGGCTTGGGCTACAACGCGAGCGCAAGGCTGGCCTGAGTTACATAGTGCGACCCTGCCTCAAAAAGCTAGGGCCGGGAGTTTGGCTCAGTGGCTTAAGCGCCTGTCTGGCAGGTGCAAGGTTGTGGGTTCGATCCCTGGTGCCCCCCCGCAAAAAGGTCCGGGCTCAAGAAAATGTTGGCAAGTATTACTGTCCGGTTTTTCTCCGCTAGGCAGCAGTGGCCTTGAGGGACATTTCCTGGCAGGATCCCTACCCCATGGACTTTTATGCCAGCAGCTCCTTGGGCCCATGGACCGTGAACCACGGGCGAGACCGAGACCCCCACGGCCCTGCCCGACGGGAATCGGGGAAGGTAGCTGAGGCTTCAAGGAGGGAGGAAGGGCAGCCCATGGGCGCGGCCCTGGCACTAGCCGTCTCCGTGGCCATATGAGCCGAGGCCGCCGCTCTGCGGCTGCAAGGGGAAATGCACTGAAGTGAATAGGCGTCACCAAAGCGAGGCTGACCCAAATCTACGACCTCAGGTGCAAGAGGGATCCACGCGCCCCTCTCCAGGCGTGCCTTGCAAGGGATGCAGCTGCGGAGACGAGAAAGTGGTACCGCCAGCTCCTTGAGACGCCCCTGGGTCCCAGGTAAAGGCCCCTCGTTGCCGGGTTTCTTCCTCTGCTCTGGCCCCACCCTGCCCTCCCCATTGTCATGGCAACGCCTGCTTTGTCTAGGCCCGCCTTCAAGGCGGTGTGGGTGTTGGTTCCGCCCCTCGCATGTTCTACTTCCGCTTCGGGAAAGGCCGCTTCCGGTGCGTCTGAAGCCTGCTGCCCGGCAATATGGCCGCGCGGCAGCCCCTCCGGGTCTTGTGCCTGGCGGGTTTCCGGCAGAGTGAACGCGGGTTCCGCGAGAAGACTGGAGCTTTGAGGAAGGCGTTGCGGGGGCGCGCAGAGCTCGTGTGCCTTAGTGGTCCCCACCCAGTCCCTGACGCAGCGGGCCCCGAGGGCGCCGGGCCAGACTCCGGTGAGACGAGCCCTGCTCTGCCAGGTCCATTTACCGTCCCTCGCATACCCTGTCCTCCTCTTCCTCTGCAGCGCGGACTCCAGCCTTGAGTTCCCAGGCTTCCGTTTTCATTAGTCTCTAGTCCTTGCCAAACCACTCATTCCCGCCTCATTTCCCCCCGAGTCTCTTCCTCTCTGTCCCCTCTGTTCCCTCGCCATTCCTGATGGCCTGTTTCCATCCTTTTCCATTTGCCTGTAGGGACCTGCTCTCCGGAGGAGCAACCTCGAGGCTGGTGGTTTTCGGAGGAGGCAGACATTTTCAACGCACTGGAAGAGCCCACGGTGTGCAGGGGCCTGGAGCAAGCCCTCGGAACGGTGGCTCAGGCACTGGACATGTTGGGGCCGTTTGATGGACTTCTTGGCTTCAGCCAGGGGGCTGCACTAGCAGCCCTTGTGTGCGCCCTGGGCCAGGCTGGTGATCTGCGCTTTCCCTTGCCTCGATTTATCATCCTCATCTCTGGTTTCTGTCCCCGGGGTCTCAGCCTCAAAGGACCTGTCATGCAGAACCCCTTGTCACTGCCTTCACTGCATGTTTTTGGGGATACTGATCAAGTCATCCCCTCTCAGGAGAGTATGCTGCTGGCCAGCCGATTCCCAGGAGCCATTACCCTAACTCACTCCGGTGGCCACTTCATTCCAGCTAGTGCACCCCAGCGCCAGGCCTACATCAAGTTCCTGGACCAGTTTGCTGAGTAAAAAACCAACAAACGCCTCTGCCCATGCGTCCTCCCACCTTGGGGCAGCCTCTGTGATGTCTGCCTTCCCTGTGGACCCCTGGGACCTCCACTGCTGTGCTGACATGCTGCACCTCCAAACCAGTTAGGAGACAACTATCCATTCTCAAGACTACTTAAATGACCCATACTCTACACTGGAGAAAAAGGAAGTAGGCAGCCTTAACGGATTTTGGTTTCTGATACTCAACCATGAAAAGGGCTAGGTGTGGTGACATGCCTTTAATACCAGCACTTTGGGAGGCTGAGGCAGGAGGATCACTGTGAGCCAAGCCTTGAACTACGTAGCAATACCCTGTCTCAGAACAACAACAACAAAAAAACAAAAACATGAAAAATAAAAAAACCTCCTGGATGAGGGAGGGCATACTGGCAAGAACTGGTATCACTGAGTGCCAGTGAAGTGGTAGTTTGCATTTTGACTATCTTTTCCCTGGCGCACACTGAAAACTTGTTTTGTAATGAAAGACTGGTTTCCTAGCCAGTCACAGCCCCTTGGCCAGCACCAAGCCAGGAGGTACTTGCTTTTATGAGCTCCCAGGACAAACGTGTGTGTGTGTACTCAAATATTTGGTGGAAGTCTTAAGAAATTGAGAGACAGACATGGTGTGCTCACCTGCAATCCCAGCGCTTGGGAGGCTGAGACAGGAGAATCCCTGATAGTTTGAGGCTAACCTGGGCTATACAGTGAGTTCAAGTCCAACCTGAACTGAATAGTGAGATCCTGTCTCAGAAAAAAAATTGAAAGAATTGGCTGAATCAGAGAATTTACATCCGAGTTTGGGGGAAGTGATCATCAGGCAGGGCTCTGCCTGGCTTCCTCCATCTTGATCCCTGAGTTTTGTTTGGGTCTTCCCTCAGTCCTTACCTTGCTTCTGTTTTCTCCTCCATAGCTGTCCTACCCCTCTGAACTATGAACTTGAAGGATGGGATGTTGCTAGACCTTGGACAGGGGCCAAAGTGCACTGAATAAACTGCCTCTTCCATAACTTGACCTCAACTGCAGGGTTTGTGAGATAAATGCTATTTACAACTGACAATGTAATGAACATTGACAAAGCTGGGCTTAGTAGTGCACACCTGTAATCCCAGCACTTGGGAGGCTGAGGCAGGAGGATTGCTGTGAATTCAAGGCCAGCCTGAACTACATGGGAAGACCCTATCTCAAAAAAAAAAAAAAAAAAAAGCAATGGCTACATCCATGGCGTTTCTTTTCTTCTTTCTTTTGCGGCACTGGGGATCAAACTCACAACTTCACGCCTGCCAGACAGGTGCTTAAGCCATTGAGCCAAAATTCCAGCCCTAGTTTTTTGAGGCAGGGTCGCACTATGTAGCTCAGGCCAGCCTTGCGCTGGCATTGTAGCCCAAGCCGGCCTTGAACTCACAACGCTCCTCCTACCTCAACTTCCCAAGTGCTGGGATTAAAGGTGTGTACCAACATGCCCTGTGATCCACAGCGTTTCTAATCCAACCTGTTCTTGGAGAGTGCAGTTAGTCCTAGGCATTTTAAGGATTGCCATTTTGAGTCAGGTATGGTGACATATACCTGTAATCTCAGCACTCAGGAAGGTGAGGGAGGACAGCTATGAATTCAAGGCCAACCTGAGCTACGTAGTTAAAGGACAGCCAACTACAGTATCCCCCAGAGAGCTTAATAATGGGGGAAAAAAATGATGGAGTAGGAATTAGAGAATATAGCACAAGTACTCCAACCCATCCTGATGATCACACATCCTCAGCTTACCCAAAGGTCTAGGTTCCTCACTATAGGTACAAGGTGTCCAAGATGAAAATGAATTACTTGCCCAGAAACCAAGTTTACTGGGTCTGAAACCTTAACAACAGAAATCACGTGTTAGGAGAGCAGGGCACTGGTGTCTCTGCTTTGCTCTTGTTTTAAAGGAATTGCTTTGGCTCCCTTGACAAGAAGAGACTGAAACAGTTTGATTTATGCCTGTAGACCTGTTGGGTTTGGCCCACTGGAATTCCTGGCTTTTCTGTAAATTTTATGTGCACATAGGATTCACATACCCTTCTGGCAATTATAGACTCCCCCTTTAGCTAGGTTCCAACGGAGAATAATTACGATTTGGGATTATTTTGAGGATTAAAGGAGAGAGAAGATAGAAAATACATTTTAAGCTGGAGCTTAAAGTTAGGTGGGGAAGAGAGGTGCATAGGGCAGGCAGAAGTCTTCATGGTTGAGGGAGGAGAATTCCTCTTGATAATCAGAATATCCAATTTGGTGGGCAGACCACATGGTCTACTGGCTTCTCACAGCTGAGATAGGTCACCTACCATCATGCTTTCCAGAAATGAGGGAATTTGGAGGGTTGTACCCTCCCTGGTGCCTATACATGGAATCCATGGGGCACTTGTATCAGGAATATCTGTTAAGCATTGGATTCCTAGACCAACTGTCAGAATTGTGCTGACTCAAGAATCTGCATCTTGACAAACTGCTGTGGTCATTCCCAATCTAGGTATTGAAAACTAATACTTAGGAGTTAGAATAAAAATCACTGACAACCAGATGTGGTAGCCCATTCCTATAATTCCAGCACTTGGGAAGCAGGATTGCTGTAAGTTCCTAGTGAGTTCAAAGCCAGCCTGAACTGCATAGTGGGACCCTGTCTGGAAAAGAAAATGTCTGGCATGTACTACTAGAGAAAAAAAGTCCCTAATAGGATTCTTATGCAGTCTGGGG
>RJWM01001167.1:93352-167486 GCA_004363535.1 Dasyprocta punctata
CTGCCAGGCAGGCACTTAGGCCACTGAGCTAAATCCTCAGCCCTATTTTTTGAGACAGGGTCTTGCTATGCAGTTCAGGCTGGTCTCAAACTCACAACGATCCTCCTGCCTCAGCCTCCCGAGTGCTGGGATTAAAGGCGTGAGCCACCACACCCAGCTTTAGTCCAGGCTGTGTGCCAGCTGTGGTGGTCTATGCTTGTAATCCCAGCACTCGGGAGCCTGAGGCATAAGGATTGCCATGAGTTCAAGGCCAAGCTGGACTACAAAGTAAGTTCAAGACCCTGCCTCCAAAAAAAAAAAAAAAAAAAGAAAAGAAAAGAAAAAGAAAGAAAAGAAACTCACTGTGGGCCTGGAACTCATGGTGATCCTCCTGTTTCAACCTCCCAAGTGCTGGGATTATGGGCATGCACCACCATGCCCAGCTTGCTGTTTCTGTTTTCTCATTTTGTGGTACTGGGATTGAATGCAGGGCCTTGTACTGAGCTATATTCCTGTCTCTCTTTTTTTTTTTTTTTTTTTTTTGTACTGGGGATCAAACTCACGATCTTGCACTTATCAAGCAAGTGCTTGAATCGTTGAGCTTAATCCCCGACCCACTGTCCCCATTTTAAATTTTTTTTTTTTTTGAGACAGATTTCGGTCTTTCTTTGAGTTTGATTCCCAGTACCAAAAAGAGAAAAAAAATGTTTTTTGAGACAGGGTCTCACTAAGGTGTCCAGCATGGCCTTAAATTTGTAATCCTTCTGTTTTAGCCTTCCAGGTGGCTGGGATTACAGGCATGCACCACTGGGGCCAGTTTTATTTTTTGGTACTGGGGATTGAATCTAGGGCCTGGAGTACACTAAGCACTCTACCACTGAGCTGCACCTCCAGTACCCTTTATTGCTTGAGTTACATCTCTTCCCTGTCCCTCTCTTTTGCTATATTCTCTCAACAGCTCCTGTACAGCCCTCAGCCCCAGCCCCCTCCAGGTCGCGTAGTAACTTTTTTTTTTTGTTCCTGGAATCCAACTCAGGACCTGCTTGGCAGGCAGGAGCTTATGCCACTTACCTATATTTCCAGCGTGCTTAGTAACTTTTCTCTCTTCCTCCCTTTCTTCCCTTCCTCTCCATAGCCCTCAGCTACAGTATACCCCAGGGAGCTTAATCACTTTCCTTCCTTCCTCTCGCCCCTCTCCCCTTCTCCCTTTCCTTTCCTTAACTCTCAGTCACAGTATTCCCCAAGAAGCTTAATAACCAACCTATCTTCTTTCTTCCCTTTCTTCCTTCCCTTCCTTTCCTTTCTTACCTTGCTTCCCTCCTTTCCTACCTTTTATTCTCTTTCTTTTTTTCTGAGTGGAAGTCTCACTGTGTTGCTAAGGCTGGCCTCAAACTCCTAGACTTAATGGCATCCTCCTGTTTCAGCCTCTTGTATACCTGGCCCTATGGATACATGCCACATGCCCGTTTTAGTCACTGAGTTTTGTCTGCTGCACTCACTACTGGGGTTGTATGCCCTGTGGTGGCCTCAGCTTCTCAATCCATACAGTGTGTTAGGGCTAGGGAAGGCACACTGAATGAGTTCCAAGATGGCAAACAACTCAACACTCAGTAATCAGCACTCTGGTTCTTCCCCTCTGATCACATTCTTCAGATGGGTTCAAACTCCAAGAGACTTGGTCTCTTCAGAACATTCCTACCATCTCTCTTTTCTACCTCTGACTACACCTTGGGGTAGGAGACAATCTGGGTGGCTTCCCTTGAATGCAGAACAATTGCTTCAGCATTAGTTAAATCAAATCCTGTCTCCATGTACTGAAACGTACAGAGCTGACTATGCTATTTCCTTCTCCCTTCATTTGGCTCTAAGCAATGCAAATAAGGCTAGCTAGGGTACTGGTATATAATCCTTGAAGCCAGCTGACAGTTTCCTGGTACCATGTTCCCTATAAAAGGTTGAGCACAGTGGGTGGCAGAGCCACATAGCTCCAGGAATGTTAACTGGGTTCGAGCCACAATTTAAGAAGCTATGACTTCCCAGGGCACAGAAACTGAAGCAAAAAAAGAAGAAGAAAAAGAAGAAACAGCAGCAGCAACAGCCTCCTGAATTATTCAAGTGCTACCTCAATCAAGTTATGCAGTTTGTTAATCCCAGCACTCAGGAGGCTGAGGTAGGAGGAGCGTTGTGAGTTCGAGGCCAGCTTGGGCTGCAATGTGCGCACAAGGCCGACCTGAGCTACGTAGTGCGACCCTGCCTCAAAAAAACTAGGGCTGGGAGTTTGGCTCAGTGGCTTAAGCGCCTGTCTGGCAGGAGCGAAGTTGTGAGTTCAATCCCCGGCGCCACAAAAAAAAAAAAAAAAAAAGTTATGCAGATTGGTCTTTCTGCATACCTCTCTCCCTGCATATTGCAGAGGTGCTTGCCTGACCAGCTCAGCTCACATTGCTTACATAATTTCTGCCAATTTCACCATCACTCATCCTTGAGCCACTCCCTTCTTCATGAGATAAATTCTGGGTGAGGCCTTGGATCAAGGCCTTAGTTCTGTGTGGCCTCACCTGGACCTGATTCAGGACCCCTTGGCTGCCTATAACTCTGAATATGTCTCAGTGTCTTTATTCTCACTGTGGGTTGCACTGGAGGTGGTAGGTTGGAATTAACTCACTAGGATTCCAATAACATTTCAATGGGATTACAAATATAAAATTTCTCAAGCCATGAGGAGGACTAGAAAAGGGATTAGAATACTTGGATTCCTGTACCTCTGAGGGAAGAGCACCTTAGCAAAGGGGCCTCTACCACCTCCAGTTCCAGAGCATCTGCACAGGGAGGTGTCCACTCTTCTTTCTACCTGAGTGCCCAGAGCTGAAATCCCCTCTAAGGCCACTCCCTTATGGACTTAGTAGCCCAATAGAATACTTAAGACTGAAAAAGAGATGGGGAGCTCAGTGGTAGAGCATTTGCCTAGCACACAGGAGGTCTTGGGTTCAGCACTGTAGGCAGTGGGGCAGGGAGAAAAGGTAGCATTCTACTGTTTTCAAAAATTTTCACTTACAGGGGTTGGAGGGGGTGTAGCTCAGTGGTCAAGCACTTGCTTAGCATGTGTGAGGCCTTGAGTTAATTTCCACCACCAAACAACAAAACAAACAAAAAACCACCTGATTTTCACTTCCTATTTGAGCCTCAAAATACACCTGTCAAAAAGTATTATTATCCTGTTTTACAGAGGTATCAGAAATAGAATATGACCACTTAACCACCCCTGGATAATGAATCCAGATTGGACCAGCTTTCCCGGGCACTACTCCCATCTGCACACACTAGAGTTCACCCACAAATGTCCACTGGAATCCAAGATAAAATGCATTTTAATCTAAGGCTTCAGAATTCTGGGTGGGGAGTAGGGCAGTAGGGTGTTGATTAGCTTGGAAACCAGCACCATCTTTAAAGTAATTTAGATAAAGAATGTGTGGAGAGGGAAAGAAAAGTTGAATTAATGGTCATGGGAAGCATTTCCAACACTGTCCCTGTGAAGTCCTGCACCTGATAGTCACAGCTAGCCTCTGCAGTGAGTGATGTTGGCAGTGACAGGTGACATATACAGTTTTTGAAGAGGTCATTGCTCACAGTTTGTTGGCACAATACGACTTCAGCTCCCGTGGTACTCCTTTTTAGGAAGAATTTGGCACATTTCCAATTGGAATTCAGCAGCTGGAGATAGACAGGTGGAGAACGCTAATATGTTCAGACAATCTGTGAGGGGACGGGGTAAATTTTACTAGCCTATCAGGTTAGGGACCCTTCTGAAAGTTGGAAAGAGTGCCCTATCAGGAATGGATTCAGGGGTCTACTCGCCCTCTGCCTGCTCAACTAGTGGTTTTTGGAAGAACGATATGGCGTATTTAAGAAAACTTTCGTCGTCTATCCTCTTCAGTCCCCAAGAGGCAAACAACATTCTTCCACGTTTTCTGGCCCAGCAGCCTCCTTCCTGAGGAGCAGCAAAGAATCTATATCCCAGAAGTACCCCGTTCCCTTGCCATCCCTCCGCAGTGATACGTTGGCTGAGAGGACAGGACAGTCACTGAGCTGACAACCTTACGCTCCATGGACGGCTTCCTTCTGTCCCTGGGTGGCACAGCAGCCAGACCCCGCAGGGCTGTGCCTCCCTGCGCACACCTCCCGCCACCCCCGCGAGCACAATTGATCTTGACTCGTAGCTCCCGCCTCCTCCTGCTCCGCGTCTCCCCAACCCTCGGCTGGAAGGATGCGGCGTGGTGCGGCGCGTGGGCGTGCTGCGGGGCGACCATGGCTGTAGACTGTTACCTCCGGTTCCCACAGTAACAATCGAAAGCCACGGTTGCCCTGGAGACGCGGGGGCGGGGCACTCGCCGCTGACGGCACCGCAGCAGCTCCAGGCAGGCTGACGTCAGCACCGCGGGGCAGCGGGGTGGCGGCGCGGGCGGGAGACGGTGCACGTGGCGGGGGGGCTGTGCAAGTGTCATGTGGGTCAGCCGCCCCTAGCTGCACTTGGGAACCGGGAACAACAGCCGGATGGTGGCGCCCGCGCTGGATCAGCACCGCGGACAGCGGCGGCGCGGGCCGCGAGCTCTGGGTTGCGCGACCCCGGACAGACAGCGGGGGCGGGGGGGGGGGGCCGGGGCGCGGCGAGCTGCCGGGTCTGCGGTCCTGGGGCGGGGCCAGGCGTCGGTGGCCGTGACTGGAGACTGTTACTGAGGGCGGCCCGGGCAGTAAGCAGTCTAGAGCCAAGGTGCCGGCGCGCTGCCCAGGAGGGGCTGGCTCCTCTGCCTGCGGCTGGAGGCGCTGCTGCTCCTCCTTTCCCACGTCTCCCACCTTTCCTGGTCCCAGAGCTCGCGGACAGACACGCGACCCTTGACGTCAGAGTCCTGTGACGTCAAAGATGTCCCAGCAGGGAGGCATTTCCGGCGGGGGCGGGGCGGCCTGGCCACGGCCCCGCCCCCACCTGGTCCTGAGAGGACAGCTCCGCGCGTAGAGGCGGGAAGTCGTGGGCGCCACGGGACCAGCCCGACGGGACGGGACTGGACTAGACGGGACGGGACTGGACGGGGAGGGGTCGCTTAGGCAGGAATGCGGGGCGGGGGGTCCCAAGATAGCCGCGGCCGAAGCGTCAGTGTCTCCCGCCCGCTCCCCAGGCTCAGCGGGTCCTGGGCAACGAGGCTGAGTCACAGCGTTGCGGGGAGGGGCGGGGGTAGGATGAGGGCGCGCGGCTCCCGGGCGCGGCATCGTCTTCTCCCACTTTCCTGGGAGGATGGCGCAGGAGCCCCACAGAAAGCCTTGGGGACGCGGGTCCGTCCTCTGGTTGCTGGTCCTCCAAAGTGGCTGCGTCTCCATCTAGGCGCCGGCAGGGGCTGCGCAGAGTGGTGCCAGGCTCTGGCCCGCTCCGCCAGCCCCGAGGGACCCTCGAGCCGCCCACCCTGTGCCCATCCCCGCTCCAAGAGACCCTCCAGCCCGCCGCCCGCCGCCACCTCCTGACCCCGCCCGTGTCCGCGTCCCGGTCCTGCGAGGCCCGTTGGTCGCCGGTCCCGCTTACCTGGCGGGCTCGTCGCGCCCGAGCCCGCTCGCCTCCCGCAGCCTGGCCGGCGCGGCGGCTTTTATAGGCGCGCGTAGTACTCGTGCGGCGGCTCATTCATGCGGCCGCGGCTCCTACACACTGACGCGCTGCCGACGTCAGCGGGGAATTTAGGAAACTGGAAAGGGGCTATTTTTAGTGGCAAAGCGCGGAGAGGTGGGGGCCGACGAAGCGACAGGGAGCTGGGAGGGAAAGGAAGGTGCGCGAAAGCCCGATCGGGTAGGGGGAGACCGCGCCCCCTGTCCTGGCTTACAAGGGGTTAACTTTCCGGAACTGCGGACTGGGGGGCCGGGGAGGATAGTGCGGCGGCCTGATGCGTGTTTATGACTCCTTCGGAGGTCCGGTGTCCTGGGGACTCAGTTCGCCACCTTACCAGGTCTTCGGGGTCCTCATCAGGTAGCCCTCAACCCCATTCAGTTCCAGGACCCGACGGTCTACAACATCACGGGGTGCCACACGGCGGCATCACATCCCACCTGGCTACTGTCGTGTCGTCAACGTCTCTCCTGGGGGGCGTAGGAGAGGAGCCTGGACACCGAAGGGTCTAGGACATAACTAGGACTCTGGCGTCCAGGGGTTTCAGGGGAAGAAGAACCCATGAATCTTGGAAGGTTTTGGCATAGGAGACTGGGGTGGAGGGGCAGGTGCCAGTCAAAGAGCTAGGGACCACAGGGAAGGACAGAAGTTGAGAAAAAGGTGGCGGAAACAGGTGTCAAGGGTAGGGGGCAAAAGGCTGGGCAGGCTCAGCAATTAGAGAAGAGCTATGATAGCTTTGCAGTGCCCATCTCTGGCATCTAGGGGCTACCTCAGCACTAATTTGTGGGATAATTAGCAGAGCTAGGCCATGCATGGTGGCACACGCTTGGAACCCCAGCACTCTTGGGAGTTTGAGACAGACTCCCAAGAGAATCTCAAGTTCAAGCCTAACCTGGGAAACTTAGCGACTTAGTGAGACCCTGTCCCAAAAATTTAAAATAATAATAATAATAACAATTTTTAAAAGGGCTGAGGATGTAGCTCAGTGCGAAGGTCCTGGGTTCAGTCCTCAGGACCCCCCTCCTCAACTGTCAGAAGTCATATGAGTGTGAAGGAGACCAAGGGCTCGGCACCGTGGCAAAGAGGGGTCCCCAGAGAGTAATGGGATCATTTCCTGGAGGAGTTAAGAGCCCATGCCATGTGGGACAGAGTTCCTCGGGAAAGTATGGGGAAGACGAATGGTCCTGCCCCACTACCTTTATCCCAGGACTCTTAATGCGAGAGGAGTGTGTAGGGAGGGAGGGAGAGAGGGAGAGGGAGAGGGAGAGGGAGAGCAGAAGGAAGAGGAGGAGTTGGAGGAGGGATGGAAGCAGCACCAGGCAGGCCAGTGGAGCTGAGGAAAGAAGGGAAGATGGAAGAGTGGAGTCTACAGGGGGCCAAGCAGCCCTGCCACTTCTGCTGAACTGGTGCCAGGGCTAGGGCAGGGCAGTGTGTTATCTTGAGGAATGAATCTGGGGCAAGTGCCGATAAATAAAAACAGAGACCCTGAGCACAGCAGACCCTGAGCACAGCAGACCCTGGACTGGGTCAGCAGCAGGCAGATCCACTGCACAAGGCACAGGGCTGGGATGATCTGTCCCAATCAAAAGGTGAAAAAATTAAATCATCTGAGGTCAGAGAGGTTCTGCTTGCTCCTAGGAACTTGGCCTCCCAGAGGGCTTCCTCTCTGCTCCCACGTTTGCCCCGCATCCCTGTTCTCAGGGAAAGCCTTCCTACGCAGTGGAGAGATTTCCTATTCGTCTGTCAAAGCCCAGCTCTAAGGGCACTTCTGAGGAGCCTCCTCATTCTATCTGACGCTTCGTACACTCTGCCACCTCATCCCACGACAGGTCCCTCAGCCAAGGTATCGGGGTTCTCCTGCCCTAGAGGCCAGAAACTCGAGCCCACCGTTTTTATCTTGGGGCCTTAAGTACTTGTGTGGCGAGGACGCCATGTGGTGGAAAGATGGAGGAAAGGAAGTGGATAAAAGAGATCTAGGCAGCGGAAACGGAGTGAGGCGCGGACTCAGGACGCGACGGAGTTAGACCCAGGGGTTTGGATCAGAAGCCGCCGCCAGGCACCAAAGCCTTGAAACAGAATGCGGAGGAAACTGAGCCTCTTGGGGGCGCCCAAGATCTTGGTGTCTGTTAGGAACAGCAAGCAGCCGTGCCAACCGCCCCTGGCCGAATGACTCAGCTACTACCTCTGGCGGGGGCGTGGGGGCCCGAGGACAGAACAGGGGGCGGCGAGCTCAGCCCCCGCCCGCCCTGCGGCCCCGGGCGGTTGCTGAGCTCTCCAAGGCCTCGGAGAGACGCTATCTGGGCAACCTCATCAGTTACCATGGTAACTCTGCGCCCCAGCCTCTAGCGCTTGGCTACTTAGGGAGATGCAGCCAATCAGAACTTGCGGATGTTTTCGGGGACCCTCCCCGTATGTGGGCGGGGGGTCAAGAGGTGCGGGGAGAAGGCGACGCGGTGTTTGCAACAGTCGCGGTCCCCCTCCCGCGCACAGAGACACTTCCGGAGCAGAGTTGGCGAGACGGTGCAGGGCTCCCTTGCTCCCAGAAGAGGCGTCACTCGCAGAACCCGGCCCCTCACGTGGGGTTCAGGACCTTTTGGGGTAGTCCCACGCCTCAGACCCTCCTGTCATGTTTCCCTCGACCGGCCGGGTGGGTTGGAGAAAGTCACTTTCTTGGGGGATCCACATAACAGCTCGCGCGGGGAATCTGGGGGATGGGGGCTGTCCAACCATTTCCTGGAGTCCCAACCGGCTCAGGGCGGGCTGTTTGGTGACACCCCTACCCAGATTTCCGGGTGGGCGTAGCTCTACGTGGAAGCCCACGGGGTATCCGGGAGATCTGGTACTCCGGGAGGGGGCGCTGTCTGTGTAAACACGCACGGCAATGAGTGTCACTGCCTGGACAGGGCCTGTGTGCAGAGCGGTTTGTGCTGTACAGACCTAACACACCTGTGTCTGAGGGAGGGCGGACGTGTTGGGGAGTAGGTTCAAGTGGACAGTCTAGTGCAGGAATGTTTCAGAAGAGTCCCGCGATCTTTTTTTTTTGCGGCACCGGGGATCGAACTCACAGCCTCGCACCTGCCAGACAGGCGCTTAAACTGCTGAGCCAAACTCCCGGCCCTGGTTTTTTGAGGCAGGGTCGCACTATGTAGCTCAGGCCGGCCTTGCGCTCGCGTTGTAGCCCAAGCCGGCCTCAAACTCACAACGCCCCGCCTACCTCAGCCTCCCGAGTGCTGGGATTAAAGGCGTGCGCCACCACGCCCGGCTGAGTCCCGCGATCTTACCTACCTTCATCTTGCTTAAAATTTTCATAACCTTCCTCTTCCTACTGTTACCATCATTCCTTCCTTGCGAGCAGGACTTTTCCGAAAAGGGGCTCTGTACATAGAAATATGTATACCTGTGCACTCAGCTCAAAACCCCAGGGTTTATGGGACTCGCAGTCCAGGACCCGGATCCCCAGGTGGGCACATCTGGAAGAATGAATCTGCAGATTGCTCCCCCACCCAGTCCCGCATCTGCGAGCCAGCAGCCCAGGTGCGCTGGCGGGAGGTTGCGGCCCTGCCGCGCAGAGCGCCGCGCAGCCGCGAGGTGGCGCCATAGTTGCAGCGGCGCCTGTCGGCTTGGGCCGCTCCAGATAAGAGTCTGCGGAAAGCGCGGCGGGGCTGAGACGCGACCAGGACGCGGGGAGGACGGACCAGCAGCAGGACAGACCGACCGGGGGCCCGGCGGGCGGAGGGCAGCGCAGCGCAGCCACGTCCCCCCCTGGATCCGCCGGCAGCCGGGCCCGGGGCTTCCGACATGCCCCCCAGGTGGGTTCTCGAGCTGGTTACTGGAAGGGACAAGGGACCCGGGACAGCCCAGTCCTCGCGCGCTGGCTGCCTCCGGCGCATCCTCTGGCGCGGGCGCCCTATCGCGGCTGGCAGCTGGCGTTCAGGGTTCCGGGTATCTCCTCTAGAGGACTCAGGACAGCCACGCTGCTGCTCTGCGGCGGGTTCATGGCGAGGTCAGCGGCCCGGGCCGGCTCTGCCCGCACATGGGCTAGAGAGGCGAGGGGAAAGGAAGGGGAGCTGGCGGGCGGGGCTGGCAGGGGCGCTGCCTTGGCACAGCTCGGCGCCTGGCAGCGGGGCGGGTGGGGCGCGGGCTAGGAGCTGCCACCGCTGCGGGGAGGGAAGCCCGGCAGGGCTGCGGCTGCAGGTAACGGGCCCGAGGCCCTGCGGACCAGGAGAGGAATGGGGCAGGGCGGGCCAGCGGCGGGCAGGGGAGCTCAGGGCTAGGCTCGGGGCCGCGTCCGTCTGGCTGCCAGGATTGGGGGCCAAGAGGGAAATCTGGGAGCCGAGAGACTCGCATTAGCGCGCTCCCCTCGTCCTGTCTGAAGTTGGAAAACTTTTCCCCAAGTTTGGGGTGGCCTAATTTCGGGGCACAAGCGGCCGAGGGGAGCTAGGGAGAGAGGCGCCGGGTCCGCAAATGTAGAGCCGAGGCCGAGGCCGGTCCGGAACGCTGGTGGGGCACAGGCCGGGTCAGGGCCGCAGCCGGTTGCGCGCTGTGCCCGCCCGGGGCGCTGCCCCCTCCCTCCCCTGGGAGCTGCGTGGCTCCCCCCTCCCCCCCACCTGCTTCCTGCCTCAGCCTCCTGCTCTGATATAACGCCCTCCCCGCGCCGAGGCCCGGCCTTCGTTCTCTGCCGCCACGGCAGCCGCTGACTCTGCTCCTGGTGCCGCTGTCCCTACCCCAAACAAGGTTCTGACAGCCCCCCGCCAGGGCTGCGCCACGGTGGGCACCTTGCTCCCTTCTCCGAATCATTTCCCGAAACTGGGGCAACTTCTCCCGAGGCGGGAGGCGCTTCTTACTCTGCTCCCTTTCTCCCCACTTGGGCAAACTTCTTGGCCCTGAATGACTTTTCCTGAAGCGGACATTTTACTTAAATCGGGTAACTGCCTCCGAAAGGGTGACTTCGTCTGAACAGTTTTCTCTTGGAAGTCCCCAGCACCCAGCCGGTGTGCCCCACAGTGTCTGGGCCTGAGGCACGCAGGCTAGCCTAGCCTCCTCTCATCCGCAGCCGTTCTCCTCCTGTGCCGTCTTCTTCTTCTGGCCGACTGGCCTAGGCCGCCGGAGGCCCCCCATCCTCCTGCACCAGTGCCCAGGCCCTGGCTCTCCATAATGCCTCTGCTCAACTGAGGGGAAGGGAAAGTGGAGGGGAGAAGTGCTGGGCTGGGTGCAGGCGGCCGGGGCGCTGTGCTGCTCTTACACGGCTGGTGTGTGTTCCTGCAGGAGAGTGTGCTGGGCAGACGATGCTGGACACGATGGAGGCGCCCGGCCACTCGAGGCAGCTGCTGCTGCAGCTCAACAACCAGCGCACCAAGGGCTTCTTGTGCGACGTGATCATCGTGGTACAAAACGCCCTCTTCCGCGCACACAAGAACGTGCTGGCGGCCAGCAGTGCCTACCTCAAGTCCCTGGTGGTGCATGACAACCTGCTCAATCTGGACCATGACATGGTGAGCCCGGCCGTGTTCCGCTTGGTACTGGACTTCATCTACACCGGCCGTCTGGCAGACGGTGCAGAAGCAGCTGCAGCAGCGGCAGTGGCCCCAGGGGCCGAGCCGAGCCTGGGTGCGGTGCTGGCTGCAGCTAGCTACCTGCAGATCCCTGACCTCGTGGCGCTGTGCAAGAAGCGCCTCAAGCGCCACGGCAAGTACTGTCACCTGAGGGGAGGTGGCAGCGGTGGTGGCGGTTATGCGCCCTACGGGAGGCCGGGCCGTGGCTTGAGGGCCGCCACGCCCGTCATTCAGACCTGCTACTCCTCTCCAGCTGGGCCTCCGCCACCGCCCACCTCCGAGCCTCCGTCGGGCCCCGAGGCCGCGGTCAACACGCACTGTGCAGAGTTGTATGCCTCAGGGCCCGGCCCCGCCGCCGCACTGTGCGCCCCAGAGCGCCGCTGCTCGCCGCTCTGCGGCCTGGACCTATCCAAGAAGAGCCCGCCGGGCTCTGCGGTTCCCGAGCGGCCCCTGAGTGAGCGCGAGCTGCCCCCGCGGCCGGACAGCCCTCCCAGCGCGGGCCCCGCTGCCTACAAGGAGCCCCCGCTCTCCCTGCCGCCGCTGCCGCCGCTGCCTTTCCAAAAGCTGGAGGAGGCCGCGCCCCCACCGGACCCGTTTCGTGGCAGCGGCGGCAGTCCGGGACCCGAGCCCCCCGGCCGCCCCGACGGGCCCAGCCTCCTCTATCGCTGGATGAAGCACGAGCCGGGCCTGAGTAGCTACGGTGACGAGCTGGGCCGGGAGCGAGGCTCCCCAGGCGAGCGCTGCGAGGAGCGCGGTGGAGACCCGGCTGTCTCACCTGGGGGGCCCCCGCTCGGCCTGGTCCCGCCACCGCGCTACCCTGGCAGTCTGGATGGACCCGGCACGGGCGGCGACGGCGACGACTACAAGAGCAGCAGCGAGGAGACTGGCAGCAGCGAGGATCCCAGCCCTCCCGGCGGCCACCTTGAAGGCTACCCCTGCCCGCACCTGGCTTACGGCGAGCCGGAGAGTTTCGGGGACAATTTATACGTGTGCATCCCGTGCGGCAAGGGCTTCCCCAGTTCCGAGCAGCTGAACGCGCACGTGGAGGCTCATGTAGAGGAGGAGGAGGCGTTGTATGGCAGGGCCGAGGCGGCTGAGGTGGCAGCCGGGCCCCCTTTTGGGGGCGGTGGGGACAAGGTCTCTGGGGCCCCGGGCAGCTTAGGAGAGCTGCTGCGGCCATACCGCTGCGCGTCCTGCGACAAGAGCTACAAGGACCCGGCCACGCTGCGGCAGCACGAGAAGACTCACTGGCTGACCCGGCCTTACCCATGCACCATATGCGGGAAGAAGTTCACGCAACGCGGGACCATGACACGTCACATGCGCAGCCATCTGGGCCTCAAGCCCTTTGCATGCGATGCGTGCGGCATGCGCTTCACGCGCCAGTACCGCCTCACGGAGCACATGCGCATCCACTCAGGCGAGAAGCCCTACGAGTGCCAAGTGTGCGGTGGCAAGTTTGCACAGCAACGCAACCTCATCAGCCACATGAAGATGCACGCCGTGGGCGGTGCGGCCGGCGCCGCCGGCGCGTTGGCAGGTCTAGGGGGCCTACCCGGCGTCCCCGGCCCCGACGGCAAAGGCAAGCTTGATTTCCCCGAGGGTGTCTTTGCTGTGGCCCGCCTCACGGCAGAACAGCTGAGCCTGAAGCAGCAGGATAAGGCAGCTGCGGCCGAGCTGCTGGCGCAGACCACGCACTTCCTGCACGACCCCAAGGTGGCGCTCGAGAGCCTCTACCCGCTGGCCAAGTTCACCGCGGAGCTGGGCCTCAGCCCAGACAAGGCGGCGGAGGTGCTGAGTCAGGGCGCTCACCTGGCCGCCGGTCCCGACGGCCGGACCATCGACCGTTTCTCTCCCACCTAGAGCACCTCTCGCTGCCCGCCTTGCCGCTGCTCCGCGCGCAGCCCGGCTCACCCGAGAACGCGGCAGCGACGAGCGAGCGGGGACCGCCCCGCCCGCCCGGGACACTAGCAGCAGCGGCAGTGGTGCCGCAGTGGCGGCCCCACCTCTCCGCGGCCTCACCTGGCCTCACTGCTTTGTGCCTTAGCCCGGGGTTGGGGTTGGGGGAAAACCCCGGGTGGGGGTGGGATGGGGGAAGGGAGATTTATATTTTTGATATCAGCGTTGACCAAAGGAGACCCCCGGCCTCTTCCCGCCTTTTCCTGTGGTTTGTTGGCCCCCTCCTCCCGGCTCCGTGCTGCTCGTTGGTGAGGAGGGGTGTCCCTGTTGGGGCGCTCCCAGCCCTACCTCCGGCCCTTGCGACCACACCCATTCTCACTGTGAATCTCCCCGCTGGGGTCGGAGCGTCGGGCAGAGTTGGGGAGAGGGGAGGGGACTGAGCCTGCCGGAGGGCCCTTCCCGCCTCAGCTCCAGCCCGCCCCGGGACTGATAATGTGAAGTTCCTCATTTTGCACAAGTGGCACTAGCCCCAGGGCCAACCCTTCCCTCCCCAACCACCGAGGCTGCGAGTTCTGGAGCCAGGGCAGACGGCCTTGGCCTACCTGGTCTCCTGCTCCTGCGGTGTCCCCTTCCCTTCCCTGGGGCCCCGGACCATATTTATTGCATGCGCCCCGGGTGGCCCCCCCATCCCAAGCCCAGTCTGGGCTGGGCTGGAATTCAGTCTCCTTAGCTCCCTCCTCCTCAAGTTTGTATATTTCCTACCTTGTACACAGGCTCTTCCAGAGCCGCTTCCATTTTCTATACTCGAACCAAACAGCAATAAAGCAGTAACCAAGGTCCCCAATCCTCGCCACTCTCTTCTGCCCCTGTACCAGAACCTTGGTGGGTGCAGCAGGGTGGGTAGAAGGGCGCATGGACATCCAGGTGTACAGGCTTGACCTGTCTGCCTTCCTTAACCCCACAGACTGGCAAGACATCAGGTCATTTCGTAACTAAAATTTATTAAGGAAACAAAACCAGTGCTGCAAATGGGACAGAGAAAAAGAGATGGGTTTCCCACCCACCCAGTCACTGGCCTCAGCCAAAGAGAAGAGTTAAGGGAGAGCCAGGACCCTGTACTCCCAAGAGCCCATTCTTCTGAGTTTTGGGGCCCTGAGGGAGTCACACCCCAAGCCACTGGCCTTGGCTCTCCTGCACAGCTCCCCTCCTCCTGGCATAGTCTTGGGCCTCTGGGAGGGCACAGCTACTCCCATGCTCCGTGTAGGCTGCACAAACAGTAGGCCAGGAGATTACCTTATTGGTCCCATCAAGATTTATCCTTCCTTCACCTAAGACCCTGCTTTCCTCTACCTCCTCCTCATCCCTGAGTTGGAGGAACTCATTCATTGTAGAAAGCCTCTTGGTGAGGTTGTGAACATGGGTACCAGATAAAGAGTAACAGAAAACTTCAAAACTAAAGAAGCCCTGCATCAGTTCTGGGAAGTGGAGGGTAAAGCTGGAAACAAGGTAAATGCTTCAGGCTGCTCTAGGTACTGACCATGACACCCATAGGCTGGGCTGTACCAGCCTGGAAACACAGGAGCCTAGGGAGCAAGCGGGAATGCCTTGCCTGATGAGGTTCCTGCCGCACCTGCTGCAGACAGCTGAGAACCCCCATGGCAAGGAACTGAGGTGAGGAAGTTAAGGGGCTAGGGGAGGGTAAAAGGGACCAAAAAGGAAGGGAAGGAGGATGAGGGGGTGCTCTGGATGGCCAAGGGTGGTGGTGACAAGAAGAGTCAAGAAATTTCTGGGAGGAACTACAGCAAAACAAAGGCAAATGAGAGAGGGAACAGAAGGCCACAGGAAGCACAGGTCTGAGACCAGATGTCTCTTCCTTGTAGGCCCATGACTGTCTAAGGGAAAGGAAGGGGCAAAGTGCAAGGGACCCAGATTGACGTGGACAGGAAGAGGAGCAGCGGGATGGGTGTGTGTGTTTGGGGTGGGGGTAGAAGAGGTGGGGGCCAAGGGCTGCTATTAGGGACATGTTGTCCAGAACCCAACTTGGGTTCATGGGGGAATCCAAGCCTTAGGGAGTTGGAGACACACCCTGGACACTCTCTTCATGACACAGCCAAAGCCTCTCGGACACATTTAGGACAGAGGTTCTACAGATGAAAGGGACCCGTTATTTTGCCTGCATCTGAAGGAAACATTAAAAATTCTGCCCCATCGCCATCAGAGAAGGCGGCGTAGTCCCTGGGTGAGCAGGCCTTTTCCATTCCTGGAACGAGACTGAAGGAAGAAAGGCTAAAGCACGGGCAGCCCATCTGGCTTGCCCACTGTTGTTGACATGGCCAGCCACCTCCCCACTAAATCTTGGCAGCCCAGGCGGGTCCCAGCAGCTTCCACCAACCCTTAGGAGAGGCTCTGGGAGGAGCAGCTCCCCCACAGCATGGCCACGGCGTGGGTTGGAAGAGGATGGTTTATTGTCGGGGTGGATTGGTGGCTCAGGCACGTGGGCATCTTCCGTGCTACACCTGGTACCCGGTGGCCGGTCAGGAACGGTTCCATTGGGGTGGGCCCTGGTGTGGTCCCCTCAGCCCACCTGGGCCCATGTGAGGAAGGCTGGGATGTCCCGAACAGGCACATTCCTTGTCAGCGCCTTCACACGCAGATTCCGGTCATCAGTCAGCAGCACCACCTCCCTCAGTAGACGGATTGGCTCCTCTGTCAGTACAGAAAGAAGGACGTAACTGAGGACAGGAGGCAGGGGACAGGCATTCCCCTGAAAGAGAATGTGGTTCTGGAAGGGGCAAGACAAGCTTCTCTCCAGAATCCACACTCTGAGCCTAGGGTTAGAGAGGACCATGAATGGCTGCATTTCTGCTGGACCCCTGCCTCCTGCGCAGGACTCTGTTCTGCCTTGTGCCTAAGAGGTGCCCAAGACCAGTTTGCTAGCACGATAAACTGAGGGAGCAGAAGCCCCTTGCTGTCTACTCCTTTGGACTGCATGGCTGGCTCTGGATTCACAACACCCTCTCTTTTTTGCACATTTTTTCCTTCTAAGGCCAGGAGGTTGATACTTTATGCATCTTGAGGTAGAAAACCAAAGATTAATAGAAAGCAGACACAGGGCTTTCAGATATTGGGAGAGGGGTTAGCTCAACAGAGCAAGATGAGACAGGCAGGGGTCCCTCACAGGACCATGCCAAGAGAGCCCTGCAGCTATGAGCAACTTATTATTCTCTACTAAACTAATTTATGCACATCTAACAACAGTACAAAAGAGTAAAAAGGAAAAGCAGAGTTGAAATTATCCTCCTAGCTGTCTTGTGCCCCAGTGAGGGTACCCTTCCAGATTTCTTTATGCTCACAAGTACATATACTTGTGTATCTATATCTGTATCTTAGCTTTTCTTCTTACAACATCTTGATCATACTAGCAATATTTTATTCAAATTTTATGTTTCAAAGGTCTTTATATATTAGCACAGATAGCTTTCATTTTTAGATGACCTTTTCAGCACAATCTCTATTATCTCCCTTCCCTTCTCTAACCTTTAACGTACTGGAAAGAATTTAAAGTGTGCCTAGCACTCACACAGGTGACCCCCACCTTGGCATGCCCACTCCTCAGTCTCAGGCTGGGCATTTCCTGGCGGAGGTCTGGCAGACAGTAAGGCACAGGAAATGTCCTGCTGTGCTCACTCACGGACTGCGTGGGCTGGTGGGGACAGGGGATTGCAAACATCCATGTCTGACCTGAGTGGTTTCAGCTTGCCAGATCCATGCAGGGACGCTAAAAACTGGCTTTCAGCCTTGGGTGGAGCCTGGGGGATGAGGGAGGGAGAGGCTCATGGGATTGATGGCAGTAAGAGAAGGGGACAGGAGGAAAAAGGCTGTGCTAGAGGCAAGAGGCTGTGGTGGGCAGAGACGAAAGTGGTAGCTAAGGGTAAGGGTGGTGCTGAGATCCCCTCTGCTGCCTGGGCCTGGCCCCTCTGGGAGTGTGAGCGTGGGGTGGGGTGGTGGTATGTGGTGCTAGGTGGGGCTCCCAGCTAGCTGTCTGGGTCTGTCTGCAGCCCCATCGCTCCTGCCCTGGGCCTCAGATCAGGAGAGTCTCAGGCCTTAGGTCAGCCAACCAAGGCCCAGTGTTGCTGGCAGGGGTCTGCAGGGGTTTCTGTGGATACTTTGAGACATTTTTAACAATAAACATCCTCTGTTTTGACACTGGTAACTTCGCTTTGTTAGAAACCAGAAACTGTCATCTTGTCAGGCCCCATCCGCCATAATCCACATGATTTTAAAATTCAACATCGTTTACATATAAACATTTGGTGACGGTTTCTCTGTGAATCTGACAAGTTAATCTGCTAAGAATTCACACTGACAAATGAGGTTTGATTACACCAGCCGTTGCTGATGTAATTCTGATAGGGGCGGTCCCCAGGATGGCAATGGGTTTCTGTAGGCTGTTTGGGGTGAGGTGGGAGGTGGTAGAGAGATTAGTAGGGTGAAAGCCAAAATGCATCTGTCCTAAGAAATAGTTCTGAGGCTGAGCATTATAGTGAGCCATCCTTCCCAACAAGGCCTTCTCCAATCCTGTCTGCCCCTCAGTTAGGAGTTATCCTTCTAAGAATCTGCTGCCCTGGGGCAGAGCACAAGCTCTGCTGGCTCAGCCAGAACTCCTTTTTATCACTTGAACATTCCAGATCTGGCCCTAAGGGATAGTACTTGTGAGCCCTGTGGCACAATTCCTTTGAGGAACAGCAGTTATGGGATCAAGACTAGCTTCTGGTATAGAGACTCAGACAGGAACGAGGGCTGTATTAACACGGGTAGGAGGAGAGGCAGGGAGGAAGACAATCCCTAGAGCAGCGCAAAAGCCAGGACTAGGAGCATGAACAGAGGAGATAGATAGATGACAGATGGAAGAAAAAAAAAAAAAAAAAAGGGACTACATAAATGCAGACAGAAACCAAATGGTGAGAATTACCAGCTCTGCAGATGACAATGAGCTAGGAGGTGCTAGGAATTCCTTCCAAAAGAAGAAATGTCGAAATCCTGGGGGGAGCCAGGAGCAGAAAACCCCTGAGTGTCACTGACTTTGCAGAGCTATGCAGGAAGGAAGCTCAGGGTTGAGGGTGAGGTGGTCAGGCACTTGGAAGAGAGCCCTAGGGTGGGCCTTTAGCCCAAAAATGAAACTACTCACCAAAAAATTCTTGAAAACTGGGGTACAGGCTCAGCAGCAAGTTCTTACTTAGCTCCTAACTCTAGTCAACCTGCAAAATGCTACAGCTCATGGTCACAGAGACCAGGGAGAAAGGCCAATCCTCACTGGGGAAGTACTTTGGCCCCAGCCCAGATACACGGTAAACATTCTAAGAAGATGAGCATGGCCAAGAAAATGGAGTGCGCCCACTGAGGACTGTGCTCCTCAGAGCTGCAGAGGGGTGGACTTAGGCGACCACAGCCAGAAGTACACTGCACTATAATGACATTCTTGCTGTCAGAGGAAACTCAGAGGACTCAAGAAAAAAAGTGGATGCAGATCAAGTGGGAAAGCTCACTGCTAAGAGCTGGGCTTCTTGGGCTAGGCTCATCCCTAGTTGGCCCAGGATCCACCTGACATTCCCTGGGGATGAGGGAGCTGTGGCCCGGAGGTCTGACTTCTGGAAAGGCAGGAAATGGGCAGGCTTGGGCTTGCACAGTATTCCTGGGTCAGAGTCAGCAGAGGGACCTTTCGCAGGGACTGAGGATGGGTATGGTGATGGTTAAGGGGGAAGGATGATCTGCAGCAGAAGCCAAGTTGTACCTTTGCTGGTGGGCATGAAGTCCTTAGCTTTGTCTTTGCAGTAGTGGAGGCAGCAGGAGAGGATCAGGTCATCATTGTTACCCTGGAGGAAGACAGTGTGAGAAGCGCACTGGGCAGGAGGGGGCGCCATGTGGAGGAGGCAAAAGTATACATTTCCAGGGCCATGTCCCAGAGTTCCACCCATGCATATTCTGCCCCGCTTGGCCAGGTCTGACTGTGCTGTGTGATCTAGGGACAGGGACCTCCCATGCTCTGGGTCTTAATGGTGGCTGCCCTCTCAGCAGCCCAGACTGACAGGCTTTTCTTTAGACTCTCCTTCCTGAAAAGCCTGTTCTGACAGTGGGCTGTTGTTTTCCCTTTCTGCTGGGGTCTCACCAGCTGGCCAGTGATGTCCTCACTGCGGAAGGCGATAGATTCAAGTTCATTGCCCCGGCTGGTGAGGGCCCGTAGGCAAGAGTCCCGACTCTCAAATCGCCGCTCAAGGAACTCGATGGACTTCCGGGCCTTCTCTTGTACCACACGGGCATAGCCTCCAGCCCGGTGGTCTGTCTCCTGCCCCTTGGCCAAGCCGTCCAGCTCATTGATCACTGAAGAGACAAAGCCCGCACAGTGTTAAGTCTCAACAATCAGCAACTATTTCTGCCTAAACTTTAGGCCTCTGTCTACTAATTGTCCTAGCTAGCTGCTTTAGACTACAGAACACACCTTCCCCATAGGAGTCTTCCTGCTACCCTGAAACTAGGGTAGCAGGGGAACTTGAGTGGGCAAGAAGGGTCCTAGACTTTTTTAAAAAAAGTTTTTGACGGGGAGATGGTGGTACTGGAGACTAAACTCAGGGTCTTTGTACAGAAGCTAGATTATCAACCCTTTATTATTTTGAGTGTCTCAGTAAGTGACTAAGTTGCCCATGCTGGGCTAAAAATTTGTAACGTTTCTGCCTCAGCCTCCTAAAGTCCTGGGATTACAGGTGTGTGCCACCATGACCTGGCTATGAAGAGTCCCAGAATTTCACACTGTCCTATCCCCTTTCTGCCTCTTCCTTTGGGGCCTTCCCTCCTGCTGGGAGGAAAACATAAGAATTTCTGGAGCAGCTCTACTCAGAATACACCTGGCCCCTCAATACATTTTTAGTTACAGGATCAAATTAAAAGGGTTCCTCAGGCTGGGCATGGTGGCGCACGCCTGTAATCCCAGCACTGGGGAGGCTGAGGTAGAAAGAGCGTTGTGAGTTCAAGGCCGGCTTGGGCTACAACGTGAGCGCAAGGCCAGCCTAAGCTACATAATGTGACCCTGCCTCAAAAAACTAGGGCTGTGAGTTTGGCTCAGTGGTTTAAGCACCTGTCTGGCAGGTGTGAGGCTGTGAGTTCAATCCCTGGTGCTGAGGGAGGAAAAAAAAAAAAAAGGGTTCCTCAGGAGAGGCAAGACTGTGCAGCAGCTAAAGGGAAAGTGAGGCACTCTCCCTCAGCTACTTGGGCCTCCAACCAAGTAGAGGCAAAGTACTACAGCCAACACCTCTGGCAGAATGCAGGGAAGTCACCACAGAGGAAAAGCAGTCATAGCTTTACTTACAAGGACCCTGGTATTCCTTAAAAACATCCCTGGCACGTTACCTCCTTGATACTACACATGTGTATGTGTGTGAGTGTGTGCGTCTGTCTGCCTGCCTATGTGTCTGGGACACGGCTTCATTTTCTGGTGAAGATTCTTTCCAAAATTCCAGCCAAAAGCCTGAGGTCAAGTGGGAAATATGCACTCCTTGGGGGCTCCGGGAGAGTTTGGGGTCTGAGGCCTCTCCTTAGTACAATGATTCATGGCTTGGGGAAGCGACATGAGCATGCTGTTCCATGGTGAGCCTGGCACTCATTGTCTGGGTATTCAGAGACATTTTCTGGAAAAGCCCATGTGAGAGTGCACAGATGATCACCCGATGCCCATGCTTTTAGTAACCTGAGGCTGCCGTGCCCACACAATACATGGCTGAGGCTGGGGAATAATGGTGGCTTGGTGTATGGTATAGCAAACAGAACATCAAACAGGAAAAACTGGTATTCTATCCCAAAATCTGTTTTCCTGCTTCCAAACTAAACAGGCTTCAAAGGGGAAGCTTGTTTGTGCTTCTGCACTAGGCGGGACTTCTTGATGCTGGGGTCAGGACTAAGGAGCACAGAGTAGGTTAAAGAGCACAAGAAACAAGCAGGGAAAGCTATCATCTTAACTCTTTGCTGCTCTAGGAATAGGGTAGAGACTACCAAGGAACACATTTGAGACTAGGAACCCCCCTCCTTACAGCCATGAAAGAATGCAAGGATCTGCCCCGCTGAGGCAGGTTCGAAGAGGGTAGCCTGTGTGTACAATAGAGCTGTCAGTTCCGAGTACCCTTGAGGGTCATCTACTTTGCTATGCATATATCCTCAGTTTTTTGTTGTTGCTCCCTCCCCACCAAATTAGGATTTCTGTAGTAAAACTGTCAGTTCCTCAGAGCGAAGGCTGGATCTCTTGGGAACAAGAAGACTGAGCACACAATAGGGGCACAATCAGTGCTGGTGACTAAGAGTTATGTTACGCTGGAGAGGCATCTGAGGCACCTTCTTGATCTTAGGGTGCTCCAGAGATGTCAGCAAGCACTCTTGATGGTATCTTTTCCTGACCATCTAGCAAAAAACAAAACAAAACAAAACAAAAAAACATTTTTTTTTTCGTTTGAAAACCTCCTGGGTCAGAGAGTAAAGACATATTCTGAAAAGTAGCTCCTACCGGGACCCAGTGATGGAGGCAGGAAGCCAGGACAACATGATAGTCTTGCTGCTTGGCCTTACTGACAGCGGTTGCTTTTCTTTTGAAGTACAGAAAATTTTTCCTTAGGTCTAAAGGCCTGAGTTTAAGAGGTTCTGGCCAGGCCGGCCACATGGGGAGGGGGAAGGAAGACCAGGAGGGTGGAGGTAGGGAGGAGGACTGCTTCAGTGCCAACATTCTCAGGTGGTGCTAACGTGTTTCCCACAACCCCCCAGGGTTCTACAAGCTCTGTAGGGGCGGATGTTTCCTGCCCTTTGTTTCTACCCCCATCTGGTACTAAGACATTTGGACTGGGAGGGAAGGCCCACTAGAACATCTTGGCATAGATGTCAGAGGTGGCTTGACAGGCAGACTGCCAGTCTGGTGGCTTTTCCAGAAGACAGGGCTTTCAAACTTGTTCTAAGTGGCTGTGCAGAAGGGGGACATTTAGAAGTCTGGGCTTCCAGATTATCTCCCAGATCCTCTGCCTCCACGGTACAGCCATCAGCTATACTAGTTATATCAACTATATTGGACAAGAGCCCAGAGCCCAAAACTCACTCTGAGGATGACCCACCACAGAGCTCCCAGAATTAAGGGTGCCCAGTCTGTCTCCTGGAGGCAGCCTAGCTGGGGTCCTTGGACCACAGGGTAGAAAAGCAAGCTCACTGGGTCCTAAGATGCTGATCCTGTACCAGCACCAACTAGCAGACAGTGGTAAGCACCCAAGTGGTAGAAATCCACAGGCATGAGCCAAGGGCATTCTCTGGAGGATTTCCATCAGCCTGGCCTTAGGGTGACACTAGCTAGAAGAATGCTACCTCGAACCAACAGAACGATCATGAAAAGCTACAAGACAATCAGACCAAAGGCATCTAACCACTTCAAAATCCTCCCAGCCTCCCTGCCAGACCACCCAGCAGCACTGCCGTTATCTGCCAGGGCTGAGTGTTTACCAATAACGGGAACCAGCTTTACTGTTTTACTGCAAGCTTTATAAGGATAAAAACAAGGGCTGGGCTCATACAGCCTCTGGTTGCTGGGACACAGGAGTCCATTTGCTCAAGCAGTTTAAGCCATGGATCAGCCATAATAATTTGAACTGCTTTGATTATTAAACAATTTTCCTTGCCCCACGCATTCCCTACTTCCCTGCAAATCCTGTCTTACACACGCACAGCGGGGCTCTGCCTGCCTGGCCCCATGCAGGAGGAATGTGTGGAGAGGGCTGCTGCACACACGCAGGTCTGCTCTGCCCTCTTGCCCGGCTCACCGATGAGGGGAACCACCAGGATGTATTTCCTGCTCTCCAGCAGCTGCACCAGACTGGTCAGGTGGTCAATGAAGCCATTGGTGTCTGGTACGAGGAACAAGGGTCTGATCTCCAGTTCCATCTGCCTCATCTGACTCTGGTCTTCCAGGACAGCCTATAGAGACACAGAATGGTGAGGAAGCCAGACAGTGAGCAAGCAAGCAAGTGGGGGAGTCAGGACCCCTGACTAACAGTGCATCAACATCCTGCCCCCAGGCACCTCTTCCTCCTCAGTAGCCCTGAGGGACACCCCCAAAGGCTGAGCAAAGCTTTGAGCAAAACAGACCAAATGGCGCATGAGATGCGACATCACTAAACCCTGCCTAAGACTGAGAAAGAATACTGATACTGTTACTTAAAAGTAATAGTTCCTGGGCCAGCGATATAGCTCAGTGGCACAGCATCTGCTTGGCAAGCACAAGGTTGTGAGTGCAATCCTAGGTATAGGAAAAAAAAAAAAAGGTATAGAAAAAAAAAGTAACAGTTCTCTGAAGTAGGATTTTGGGCTAAAAATAAGTATTTGGGGTAAAGCTTACAGAGGTAAGGTTAATGGGTATGAAAGTGGTTTGACATAAACTATCCAGATAGCATACTTCCAAATCCAGATACTTACCAACATCTGAACAGAATCTATCATTTCAATTCACCTCACTTTGTATTTAAACAAACAAACTCACTAAAAATACAATTTAAACCCAAAGTGAAACTCAAGGTAATGCTAAAAACATGGGTATTGCCAGTGGCGCATGCCTGTAATTCCAGCACTTGCGAGGCTGAGGCAGGAGGATCACTGCGAGTTCGAGACCAGCCTGGGCTACAAAGTGAGCTCAAGGCCAGCCTAAACTGCATAGAGAGACCCTGTCTCAAAAAATTGGGCTAGGGATTTAGCTTAGTGGCTTAAGTGCCTGCCTGGCATGCGCGAGGCTGAGAGTTCGATCCCCGGTACCAAAAAAACCCCCACACAAACAAAGAAGCTAAGTACTGGGAAAAAAAAACAACAAACAAACAAACAACAACAACAAAAAAAAAAACACGGGGTATTTGCTGACCAGTAATAACTACTCTTCTGCAGCAGCGGCAGTAGGAGTGGTGCCAGTGAGATGAGTTAAGACCAAACTTACACGTGCAAGGAGCTGATCAGAACTGTTGCCACCACTCTCCCCTCACCTGGTGCAGAAAACGTCTGTTTTTTTCTGTTCTACTTTTGTCCCTCTGCCATAACCCTGTACAAGGGATACTATCACTGACTTCACCTTTTTTTTTTTTTGTACCACCGAGTTTCAAACTCATAACCAGACAGGCGCTTAAGCCACTGAGCCAAACTCCCAGCCCTAGTTTTTTGAGACAGGGTCGCACTATCTAGTTCAGGCTGGCCTTGCGCTCCTGTTGTAGCCCAAGTCGGCCTCCAACTCACACTGCTCCTCCTACCTCAGCCTCCCGAGCGTTGGGATTAAAAGCATGCGCCACCACGCCTGGCTCTTTTTTTTTTTTTTTTTTCCAAATTGACTTTAAGTCAGCACAGTGCCTGCCTGGCAAGCATGAGGTCTGGAGTTCGATTCCCAGTACCAAAAAAAAGAGGCTAAGTCATTTTTTTCATTAGCCTCTTTTTCAGCATTGCTATCTGGAATATCAAGGATTAAATACCCTAGTTATATGTTTACCAGTACAAGCTGAATTGCCATAATAAAAGTCAAAGTGTCTCCCTTTTACCACTTACAATCCCTGCATGTGGCACCAATGATCTGTGAACCACTCCTCACCCCTCAGGAAGCACACAGCCCAGAACTTTCTATCCTACAGGTTTCATCTCTCTCAGGGAAGCTCCATGTACATCTGTGAAAGTCCAATGTTCTCACATCTGACAGTCTCATGTGCAGCAGTAGTCCATCGAGTTAGGTTCTGGGTATATGTGTCACTACAGAACAGGGTCAACATCATGCTGCTTTCTCTTCTGGGGACCATGGGCAAGAAGCAAATTGATCTGGTACCTGCCAAGACAGTTACACTCCTGAACTAGGGAGTCCATGGGGACCAATATAGACCTGGCTGAGGGCTAGCAGGCACCAGCACCCTCATCCCCTCTCATGGCCTTCTGCCATACAACTACATGGACACAGATGTAGGTATGGTGCTGAGGGAGTATGTGTGCGTGCCAACAGAGATGGGGCCCACAGTGCTGGGTGTGGCCAAAAACAGTCAGTAAGGAGGTTGCTCAGGCTTCACTGACGGAGACAGTAAAACTGAAAGGGCATGCCTTCAAATCATGGGGGTGGCTTCTCTGTGACCTGCCAGGGACCTTTCCCTATGAGTAAATTGTTGCTGCCACTGCCACCACAGCTGGTGAAAGGCACAGGCCAAGGACTCTGGCAGCATGAGAAATAATGCTGAAGTCTTCCTACTGCTCTCACGCCATGAGGGGAAAGTACCACTGCAGTAGGCCACCTTCCCAGGGGACTTGGGTCAATCCCCCTCCCCAGAGGGCTGCCAAAGACAGGGTAACACAAGTCTTGCTTGGGCATTTCAGAAGAATAGCAAATGATCCTGCTCAGGTTCAGTGACCAACTCACTGTTCTTTGTCATACAGAGGAGCATTAATATTCTCACACCTCCTTTTTTCAGGCTTCTATTCACTGTGTTGCTTTTCTGCTGTTAGGAACACTTTTTCTGGGATCTTAGGACCTAAACCTGTAACTTTCTGGCTGAGGGAACAGAATAAGCATTACCACTTGTTCTGAGGAGGATGGAGGACACTGCCATCTGCAGTGACAGGGACCCAGGTCCTAATTTAGCACTGTACTTGCCATTCCTCTCATATCAGTCTTCCTGCCTTGAGACATGACACACCTTGTGTGAACAGTTAACTCTTAAGATCTACTTTTACGCTGGCAGTAGGCAGGAGGGCTGTTAAACCAGGAAGCCTGGGGGCAAAGTGAGAGACCTGGGTGTTCTTATGACAGGACAGAAGCAAAAATCTACGAGCAGGGAAGATTTAACTTCTTTGAGTTTTTTTTTTTTTTTTTTTTTTCCTGGTACCAGGGATCAAACTCACGACCTCACGCTTGCCAGGTAAGCACTTATGCCACTGAGCTAAACCCCCAGCCCACTTTCTTGGGTTCTTGAGGCTCTGGCTTGGGGACAGAAAGGTGAACTGGTCAGAGACTCTTAGGAAGGTGGCAACCTTGCTGGCTTCCCTGGGGATGGGACAAGGTCAAGCTGTGTGTGGGTGGTCAAAGCTGGGCTGCCCTCATCCGGTCCCAGGGACGCCTGCAGACAACTTCCCTTAACCTGGCTCTGCCCAGTGAGTCACCACACAACTGCTTCCTGTTCCCCACATGCCCTCACGGAATCTCAGGAGGTTAAATGAAGCTGTGCCTCCTCTTCTGGGGTACCAGTGGGCTTTGGGGAAAGTCATATCTGGGTCATGGGACAGGCTCAGTTCCTTTAAAAAGAACGACAGACCAAAGAGGGCTTGAGAGTCCCCAGGCACTCTTCTATGGGTGTCCGCATTTCCGGCTCTTTCTCAGTGGCGTGCTGTGTGTGTGTGTGTGTGTGTGTGTGTGTGTGTAGCATTTGCCCTCCTAACTTTTCCAGATTTTACCCGTCAGATTCCTGGCAGCTGTGCACAGCGCCTGTGCTGTCTGTCACGTCCCATTCCAATCTCTGGGTCGCACGGTGAAAGAAGGACACAGGATGCACAGGGAGTGAAAAAGTGATGTTGGTGGGGTGAGTGCCAAGTCCCCACTCACAGCCATGGGACACTTGGGGAGAAGGGGGAAGCATGCTGCTGTGGAGTTCAGAGGCCGGTAGTGAGATTTATTTTTGTTTGTATGAGTAAAAAGCTGCTGAAGTCTATGATAGGGTGAGGGGGGCGCAATCGGAATGCTGAGATTCAGACAGCCTGCCCTTGGCCTGGAGTCAAGTGGGTTGACCTGGAAGGAGTTCCACAGGAACCCTTCTGATGGCAGTTAAGCCTGGGACACTGTTTCTTAAGACAGTCTACTGGAACCTGAGGAAAGGGCAGGAACTCCAAACTAGACAGGTGGCAATAAGGCTCATGTTGGTATAAAGCATGAATGAGAGAAAGGACACAATTTTGTTTTTGGAAGGTGCTAGGTAACCAACTTTCTCTGAGGTATAGGAGTTTCCTGGAGCAAACTGACAGCACCTGGGAAAAAGATATATACACTAGTACCTAAAGAGGAAGCTAACAGGTATGGGTCCTCAGAAAGGATCTTACAGGTTAAGCTCCTTTGTCTGTACAGTGGGAATGATTTTACAGTGCTGACCACTGAAAGTTTAGACACTGTGAATTACAAATAAAAGCAACACTGACACAGAAGTTGTGGAGCTTGAAGAACCCAGGTCATGAAGCAGGATCAAAAAGGAAAAGGCCTTTTTAGGTCTTCCTTCTGCTCAGGGGCTCCACAGGGAGTGTGACTGCTTCCTTCTTTCTAGAAGCATGCATCCCTGGGCCCCTCTGGTCAGAGCGGTCTCCACCAGAAATCAGAGGTTTTGTAACAGCAAATTTCCACATTCACCCTGTATGTGAAAATACCTAGCTAACTGCCTGATACATTTATTAGTAACTAATAAGTTTCCTTTCTTTCTGCCTGACTCTCTCTTACACTTTCTATATATCCAGGAGGATAACTATCTGAGAAAACTACTAGGGAACAGCACTGGGGGTGGGGAGGGTGGGTCAGAGAACTATTGATTGCTATTCCATGACTCATAGTAGGCAGGTGCACTGGCATGTACCTATAGCCCAGCCATTCAGGAAGCTAAAGTAGGAGGATTGCTTGAACCCAGGAGTTCAGGGCTACTAACCAGGGCAGACCCTACCTTTAAAAAAAAATTCACGGTCTTGTCCTGTCTTGTCTGGTCTTGTCTTTTTCTTTCTTTCTATGTATGTATGTATGTATCTATCTATCTATATACACATGATCTACCTACCTACCTACCTATCTACTTACCTACCTACCTATCTCTATTGAGACAGGATGTCCCTGCAAGAACTTGCAATCTTCCTGCCTTAACCCCGCTAGTAGTTGGGATTTACAGGTGATTGCACTGTGCTTGGGCAATACTATTGATTTTTAAAAGCAATAAATGGAAAAATGGAGGGGCTTTTAACAAAAGGAATAGTGGATAAGATAACCACAGACAGAAACCAAGGGGAGCAAATAATGAGTTTCCCCTATGAGCATCAGTGTTAGCATCTTAATTTTTGTGCACTGCTAATGGGAAAACTGCTACTTAGATTACCTTTTTTGGATGTTCAAAAATACAATAAAGCTTAACACATATTGCTTTTGTGTGTATGTGTGTAGGGGAGTACTGGGGAATGAACCCAGTGCCTTCACACTGACCTACATCCCTAGCCCTTTAAAATTTTTTTTTTTTTTTTTTTTTAAATTTCAAGAGTCTCAAAGAGTTGCTAAGTTGCCTAGGCTGGGCTTGAACTTTTGATTCTCTTGCCTCAGCTTCTCAGGATGCTGAGATTAAAGGTGTATGTACATCATGTGCCCATCTCCTGTCTTCTTTTTTAAAAATTGTAACAACCTGTTTGCTATTTCTTGTACATGAGGATTGATTTTATTTTCAAACTAGATTGTGAGGTGCTGAAAGAGAACTGCTACTTGGAGTTTCTTTTATTTTATTTTACTTTATTTTTTTGCGGCACCCCGGGGATTGAACTCATAGCCTCATGCCTACCAGACAGGTACTTAAGCCACTGAGCCAAACTCCCAGCCCTAGTTTTTTTTTGTTTGTTTGTTTGTTTTTTTTTTGAGGCAGGGTCACACTATGTAGCGCAGGCCGGCCTTGCACTCATGTTGTAGCCCAAGCCAGCCTCGAACTCACAACGCTCCACCTACCTCAGCCTCCCGAGTGCTGGGATTACAGGCGTGTGCCACCACACCCAGTTCAGAGTTTCTTTTATAATACCTATAGAGCTTGATGTATTATTGGAGTTCAGTGAACTAAATCACAGAGTCTCAGAGCTAAAGAGCACTTTAAGATACTGTGATCATGCTGGGCGTGGTGGCGCATGCCTTTAATCTCAGCACTCGGGAGGCTGAGGTAGGTGGAGCGTTGTGAGTTCGAGGCCCCCTTGGGCTACAACTCGAGCACAAGGCTGGCCTGAGCTACATAGTGCGACCCTGCCTCAAAAAACTAGGGCTGGGAGTTTGGCTCAGTGGCGTAAGCGTTTGTCTGGCAGGCGTGAAGCTGTGAGTTCGATCTCCGGTGCCGAAAAAAAAAAAAAATACTGTGATCAAGTTTTAATGGATAAAGTTTGTTCTGAAAAATACGAAGAAATGTTCCTTTTCCTATGGGGAGAAGTAGCAGAGCCAAGCATGACATCTCTCAGCTTGCTTCAAGTAGCAGTGTCAGGGTGTTTCAGCCAATGGCCTGACCATTCTGAGAGGGAAGACAGGACACCGTGGATGCTGCTGGACCCAGTGAGGTGGGAGCAGCTGGAGACCAAGCAACATGGTGTGTGGAGAAGCCTGACTGAGCTGGGGTGGTGCCCAGCTCCACAAGCTGATGTGCTTTCCTGCTTGGCGTGAACGTGCCCCAGGACTGGTAGTGTGCTGGCTCCCACCCTGCCTCCGACAGCTAGGAGCCAGGGCTGAGTGTCTGTCTTCCGCTAGTTTTCCATACAGGTGTGGGGGGCTCTGTGCATACCCCATTGTTCCACAATGTACCCTCCTCCCCAGCTGGGTGGCAGTGTGAATGAACTGTGGCTATATTTAGAGTAAAACTCCTGGGGCCACCACAAAGGACTGACTGCATCTTCAGGAGGGTGGATGGGCGGGAAAGGGACAGGGGAGAGAAGCTATTTTCAGAACACATGTCATTGCTGGCTACAGAGCAAGACTGTGGCCATAATGCAGAGGGAAACAATAGCTGTGGCCAGAGGAAGAGCCTGTTATGTTTCAGGTGGGATGTTTGCAACTGCTCAGGAAACCTGACCCCGCCCGACAGCAGCACAAATCACAGCACAGCCTCATGGAGGCAGGGAGGAGGCGGGGGATTCACAGGCCTGGGCCAGTATGAGGTGCCAAGAGGCCACGCCTCATGCTTGGAGGAGGATTTTCAGTGACTGCTTGGCCCTGGGGGCCTGGTTAGGAATGAAACACTTCTGACCAATTTCTCAGACAAACCATGTACCCTGCATTGGTCTGGACACCTCCCAAGAAGGCAATGAGAATGAAAAGAACTCAGGCGGAAAGCAGTATGGTGGGGCAGAACCAGCCCAACATGGAGAGCTGTTTCAGGCAACAAGAAAAAGTCTGACTGAGCTGGGAAGTGTGGCCGCAAAGCCCCGGGTGGGCGGACTTGGCACCCCCAACATCTAGGGGCCTGCCTGGGTGCTGTAGCTCCAGCTGCACAGACCGAGAGCTCCCCACACCCCATTTCTGACCTCCAGTCGGCCCCATTCACCAGCCTCTGTGCAACGCCGGAAGCAGGGAGGAACAGGCTTCACAGGGAAGGCAGGCCTACCTCCCCCATCCTCACAGATGAGCTGAGGCCCAGGGGTCTAGGTGGGAGCAGGGAAGTGGGAGGTGTGGCTACAGCCCCAGATCTCACTTGGACTTTATAGCCACCTTGGGGGCCAGGGGGATTTTGTTCAACCCCATCTTCATATCCCCTTCCCCAAACATGTGTGGTTCCTGTTTTGCAGCATCTGTAAAAGGCACTGGGAGCTGGGGACTTGCCTTACACCTCTAGGTTAACACCCTGGAGACTGGTGGAGTTTAGAGCAGTGTAATTTACAGCCCATCTCTCGGATCTTTGATTCTCTTTTCTTCCTTATTGTATTAGTGTGACCTAGGTACCTGCCAACAATAATGGCCTCTTTAGCTAGAATCCTCTTCTCCACTCCCAGGACAATTTATACCTTTTCCTTGGGATTTTCCCCCCTTAAATTAAACAAAAAGAGGAAAAATAGAGAAGGTTAACATGGGTTTGGCGCGCTGAAGCCCCGTGGTTCTGGGCAGGGAGCCAATGGCCCGAGGGCACACACATGTGTGTGCTCTCCCAGAAGGGCCTTCACCGGCCCTGTTTTACAGCCACCTCGGCACAGACTCCAGGGTTCACGCATATGGCCAGACAGATGTGTCTGGCTTACGTTCAAGGCTGGAAAATGAAGAATTATGGAAGTGAAGGGCCCCGGGCATAAAGGGGGAGGGAGAGAAAGGGGGAATTTTTCCTCTGCTGAGAAATCCTCCTGTGGCTGTGAGGCTGGAGGAAAGAGGCTGACAGGAGGCAGGGCCGCCAGCAGCAGTGCATGTGGGGCCTGTTCTTAAAGGGGCCACATCAGCCCAAGCTTTGCTAGCCTACAGCCCACCCTTACAGCCAAGGGCCAAGCAGCCTCCTCTGAAAGAGCTGATGGTGAGAACAGACCTCCCGAACAGGACCAGCCAGGGCACTGAAAGTCAGGTCTTACATTAGACCTCCAATTATTAGAGTAATGGATATTGTTGGAGAGGCCAACTTGGACACAGAATTCTGAACAGGGATGGATTTGTGGAGCATTTGCTCCCATAGCATCCTGTATTTCTTAAAAAATAACACTTGCTCACATATTGAATCACTTGCTTAAGACTCGCCTTTCTATTACATGGTACACTCCAGGATATGGTATTTCTGTGTCCCCCAGTCACCAGCATGCTTACTGTTCAACACCACTTGTTAAACTGAGCTGAAGGAATGGTCCTTGAGCCCAAGCAGTTTGTAGTACTGTGTGTGTGTGTGTGAAATCCTGAAATAACTGTAATTTGAGATATGATAGCAATTCCACAAATGAAGTATAAATCAACACTACAGGAACACTGAACAGAGAGATGAATTCCTCCTGGGAGGAATCATGGAAGGCTTCACTGAGGAGATGGAGTTTCATTTGAGGATTGAAGAAGGAACAGAATTTCAACAGGTAACAGGAAATGTGGAGCAGAAAAGGAGTAGTTTGGCTTGAGGGACAGTATCACAAAGACCAGTGAATGGGAAATGGCAGCACTTATCTAGGGGTAGTGAGCAGGGAGGAAACTTAGTGTTGCTTTCCAGGCAGGAGGGCCTCAGTGACTAGTCAGGTACTTAGCTGACACTGTCATTTATTCTGAGGCCTCTAGCAACTCAGACAGGTGCTACACCATTTTTGTTTCAGATGAGGAAGCAGGCTTTGCCTGGGGATGTAATGATGGGAGAAGTTAAGAGAAACAGGGACAGATCAGAAAGACTTCAATACCATAGAAGAAATTAAGACTTTATTTTACTAGCATTGATGATTATTTTATTTATTTATTTATTTAATTTGGTGGCACCAGGGATCAAACTCACAACCTCACGCCTGCCAGGCAGGTGCTTAAGCTGTTGAGCCAAACTCCCGGTCCTAGTTGTTTTTTGTTTTTTTTTTTGAGGCACCAGGGATTGAACTCACAACCTCGCACCTGCCAGGGCAGGCGCTTAAGCCACAGAGCCAAACTCCCAGCCCTGCTTTTTTGAGGCAGGGTCGCACTATGCAGCTCAGGCCAGCCTTGTGCTCGTGTTGTAGCCCAAGCTGACCTTGAACTCATAACGCACCTCCTACCTCAGCCTCCTGAGTGCTGGGATTAAAGGCGTGCGCCACCACGCCCGGCTCAGGCCCTGGTTTTTTGAGACAGGGTCGCACTATGTAGTTCAGGCCAGCCTTGCGCTCACGTTGTAGCCCAAGCCGGCCTCGAACTCACAACACTCCTCCTACCTCAGCCTCCTGAGTGCTGAGATTAAAGGTGTGCGCCACCACGCCTGGCTTGATGATTATTTTAAAGGCATTGATGATTTCTGAGCAGTGAAGTAGCTCTTTTGGGAAGAGTAGCACATTGGAGGTAGGAGGGTGAAACAGGAGCCAGGTGGTCAGACTGTGAACTACACAACTCCAGGAGGGGCCACTGACACACTACAAGGTCAATGACAAACCCTGAAGTTGTGCACTGCAAGGGGCTTAATAACTACAATCAAAGCAAGTCTCTTTTATAGGAAAGCAGTAACCGTGGGAAGAGGGAATAAATGAGTAAATAGGCAGGATTTGATAAAAATTGGACAGGAGGGGTAAATAGCCAGGACGGAATTTAAGATGATGCACTACTGACTACCATCTATTAAGTCAAGACAACAACTCAGCTTGCTGAGACTAATTAAAAATAGAAAGGAAGGAAGAGACCAATTAAAAAAAAAAAAAAGGGCTGGGAGTTTGGCTCAGTGGCTTAAGCGCCTGTCCGACGGGCGTGAGGCTGTGAGTTTGATCCCCGGTGCCACAAAAAAAAAAAAAAAAAAAAAAAAAAAAAAAAAAAAAAAAAAAAAAAAAAAAAGAATTCTAATTGAAAAAAAAAAAAAAGGAAAAGAAAAGAAAAGGGCATTAGGAAGCCTGTGAAGGGGGTGGTCTGGTTAGTAGAGAAAAGGCAAGGTCATTCATTTGTACTTTTAAGAGGAAGGAAGCTTTGAGGTCCAAGATGGGTCCTTGGTGATTTCTGGCACAAGTTTCTGTAACTACTGGGTTGGCAGTCAAGATATGGAAGCACTGAGTTGGGATGAGACTTTCAGGAAGACTGATGATGAGGAAGAAAAGGGCAGGAAGGGAAGTTTGAGGATAAAGTTACTTTTGGGGCCACATAGAAGTTTATATGCAGACTCATGGGAGGGCTGAGCAGACAGGCACACTACAGCAGATGGGCTGACAAAGGAATTGTACACTCGATTCCACTAGCACTTGATTTACTTGTCTAAAGAAGGCTATTCATTCCTGTTCCTACAGCAGGGTGATTAGACTACTATTAGAGAAATGACTATCTGTGTGCCACGCACTGTGTGCACTGTCTGAAGCAGGTCTCACAATGCCACCAAGAGGTGGATGCTGCTATCATTTTTCACTTGGTAGATGAGGAGACAGGCTCTGAGAAATTAAATGATTTGTCAGTGTCATAAGGCTAGTTAAGTGGTGAAGCCTGGATTGTAATCAGGTTTGTCTGACCACCTGCACTAAATATGCCCAGAAGAGGTGAAACTGAAGGGAGGGCTGAAAATAGGTATCCCTAGAGATGCTGAGGAGGGTGGCTTAATCCTTACAATGCACACAGTTGCCTTCAAAGGGAGAGCATGACTGGCTCTTTCCTGTCTGCTTTGAGCACTAGATAAGGAGAAGTAGATGCAGAACCCAAAGGGACAGGCCTCAGAAAGCCATAGAGAAAAATCTGCTAGATGAGAAGGTTTGGGTTCCCTGAGAGTACTGCCTGTGGGGGAATCCCCTGCCTGGAGATGAGGTAGCTTCTCTCTGGGAAGATGTGGAGAGTACCTTGTCTAGAACGGGCTCTTCCATTACATGGGAACCCACATCATTAGCTTGTGGCTATGGTAGCCTCTCCTTCCCCCTGAGAAGAGGTACTCTCCAAGCGTACCTTGGTACAGTGCAGGTAAATTTTGAAGCCCTGAGATTGCATGGAAGATTATGTATAGTACCACTGATAGAGCCTGACAGAGTGAGAATTCCTCAGATTCTCTGAGAAGACTCAGTCTTTGCCTTGGAGCCTTCAATGAAGGAGACTCCAGGCATGGAGACATGCTACTAGAATGCAATAGTAAAGTAAGACAACAGTGGGTTATAGATGGAGAGAACACTGGGAGACCTTTCCTGAGAGGGTCCTGCTGGCTTCTACTCCTTGTCTATACCCCTCATGTACAACCACCACCCTGATGGGAACCGCCCTCCCCAGGCAGGCCCCACCTGGATCTTTTCTTGGCGACGCTGCTGCTCGGCTATCTTTCTGGCCAGAGCCAGTTTCTTGGCCCGAAGTTCCTTGATGTCATCCTCGCCTCCACTGCCTTCAGCCTCTGAATCTTCCTCAAAGTCTTCAATCACCACGTCTTCTTCCTTTGGGTGGTACAGAGGAAAGAGGAGACTGTGAGCCCATGGCACTTAATGAATCCACCCTCTGCCCTATGTTGACTGGAACCATTCCTTACCAAGGGTCCTATGGTATGTGCTTCCCTTACTCAGGAAAGGGGGAGTGGAGAGAGGTAGTGTTGGTTCTCCTCACACTGCTCCTTTTTACACTCTAGGGCTCTTTACTTACACATAAGTCATTTACAATCACATATGTACAATTACATGCTTGTACTCACATTCCTTTTTCTACCCTGAACACACTCATAAAGTCAATCCTTGGGCCTATTTTCACTCTGAAGTCACAAATGATTCAAGGGGTAAACAACGGAGAAAGTTAAACCACCCAATTTTAATCTAATTCATGCTAATGAATTAACGGGAATTGACTGGTCAACAGCTGGGAGTTAGGCAAGGAAGCTCCCTTGGCCCAGACAGCATCAGGAGCAGATGCTGTAGCTCAGCAGACCTTGCCCTGGTTTCTTTTTAAGATCACAGCCTAGTGGTATAGGGACTGCTGGGCCCTATTACAGGAATTTGCATGACATGGCCTTGCTCAGCTACCCTCCCAGGGCCTGGGCAGGGTAGGAGGAGGTTGGCTAGCTTAAGGAGCCTCCTGCCAGGCTGGTGGAGCCTTCCCCAGGGATGTTACCTCCCTGCTGCAGCCTCAGCTCTCAGCAGCCATCACTCTCCGGGTGGTCCCTTCTCCATTCTTTAGTCTCACTTTTGGCCTTGGTCAACAGAAAATAAGAGGCTGCCCAAGACAGCTTCCTTTGAGGGACAGAGTCAGCAGGGGTACAGGGGGAGTGATTCAGCAAAAGAATTCTGTGATTCTAACAGGATGATAGTAACTATAGCAACAGCTACCATACTCAGTGCTGCTTACTGGTCACATACTGGCATTTCTCATCTTCACAATGGCCTATGAAACAGATGCTATTACCATCCTTATTTTTATAAGTGAAAAAACCAGAGTTTAAAGTTAAATGACCTCTAAGGTTACATGCATGATAAAGGGCAAAGCAGGGACTCAAACCCAAGTAAGTCTGACTCCAAAGTCTATGTTCTTGTCCTCATAATGAACAAATCCACAGATCACAGGGTTAAGCCCTGAATTAAGACAGAAAGTCCAGATTTGGTCCTTAGTGGCTCAGCTTTGCCAGGTTCAGACCTGTTTGGTGCAGACTTTAAGTGGGATTCTCTTGGTGAAGGTGGTTAGTAAAGTGTGTGTTGGTAGGTGATGGAGGACAGCTGGGATGAAAGATGATGGTTAGTTTGGTATCATGCCTGAGGAACCGGACTCTGTTCTGTTCATAAAGAAGGTCTGAAGAAACATTACCTTTACTTCTTCCCATCAGCTTCAGTGACTCAGTCTTGCAGTAGAGATGAGATCTGAAGGTGGGCTAAAACTGCCACTGAACTGAGAGGTCTCGGGGTCTTTTCACAGTCAACATTCATTTGTCAACCTCTGGTCATGTTTCAGAAAGTGGGATATTGTGTATATTCACTTTCTTGTTCAAGGGGTTAACCTGGACAGGAGCAAGTGGAACAGAATGCCTGCCAGGGCTGTGAGGAACAGCAGTCCCTTCATGCTCTGACCAGAGATATGCAGGGCTATCATGGGCTCTCAGGGAGCTGGACTGAGGTCAAAGGACGGTCATAGAAGCTTGTCTGAGGTTTTCAAAGCTCTCATAGCAAACGAGGAAGTGAAGGGTTATGAAATTACACAGACTAGGGTAAGTAGGGTTTCCCAGGGGCCACTAACATAAAGGAACCCAGGAGGTTCGTGGGAAAAGGAAGAAGTGGGCAGCTTGGCGTGGGTCACAACCTTTGTCTGCTCAGTAAACTTGAGGAGACTGAGTGTGGTACAGCCAAGATTTGGGACCAGAAAGCTGATTTTTCCTTGAAGAGGGAAGGAGGCCCTCCTTGCCTAACTGAACTTGTGCCACAGGTACCAATGGCTTAAGGATATCTCTTATGGAAAAGCCTGGAGAGGTAGTCTCGCTTACCCCTCCACCACCTGTCTCAGCTTTCCAATGTGGGTGAGATAACAGACCAAGGTGCTATCCCTGCTTCCCACACAGTGCCCAGGGCTGTGGTGGCACTACCCTGCCCACCCAAAGCTTGGACACCCCCATGACTTCTAATAACTCCACTGGCTCCTTCCATGCTGACAGCTCATTTGTTCCCATTATTTCCTGCCCAGGTTTCATTTGGAGAGTCTGGAATCATGGGCTCAGCTACATCCCTGGAACCACCTCTGTTCTGGAAGCTGAGTCCTGTGTCATCAGGGGTGGGGTGGGTTCTCCAGCTATCCTAATAAAGCCAGTCCAAGATCTGTTGCTCTGAAGACTCTGTTCCAAAGGTGGCCACTCTATCACTGCCTCAGATCCCAAACAACAGCTTCCAGCTGACATCTGGCTTCCTTGGCCTGTTGCTGACTTCATCCTTGTACCCCACCCTGCTCAGCCGGGCGCTTGAGACCGCTGTGGGCCAAATGACTGTGTTGGCCTGTGGGTGACCTGGACTCTGGCTAGAATTGCTTCCGTCCCTTCTCTCAGTCCCATGTTCCTTCCTACCTAAATTCCCACTGTCTTTCACTCTCTGGAATAAAATGAAGGAGTCAACCTTCAGGCAAAAGTGAGGTGTGCACACACTCAACATTTCACCCAAACACATAGCATTGAGGCTGGCAGTGATGCTAGATGCACACACACTCTGACACCAACACAGTTACTTAGAACCCACAGACAGCAAGAGAGCGGGCAACAGTTAAACTGACATATAAACTGAGCACACATAGATCCACATCAACAATCACCTCGAGGCTGGGCGTGGTGGCACATGCCTATAATCCCCGTACTTGGGAGGTTGAGGCAGGGGGATTGTTGCAAGTTTGAGACCAGTCTGAGCCACAAAGTGAGCTCAAGACCAGCCTGAACTGCATAGTGAGACCCTGTCTCAAAAAAACAAAACAAAACAAAGCAAAGCAAATCACCCCCAGAAAGACATACATACACAGAAGGGCAACTGCTAGTGAGGTCTACAGCAGTGGGTACACAGGCTTATGCACACACATATAAACACACACACACACACACACACACACACACAGTCTGGAGTGAAGCAAGGGCTACAGGAATAACCAAGGGCAAACAAACAAGATGAGAATTCCTTAATCACATCAGGATGTGCAGGAGGGAGGGAGCAAGAGAGGGAGAGTAGGCCAGGGGAGGGGTGATTTTCCACATGGGCCAGCAATGTCAGCTCTTCCTGTACGTGTGTTGGAGGCTGGAGTTCAGGCCTGTGCTTCGCTGAGCTCTACACATCTATAAACTTGATCCTCAGCCTGAACCCTAACACCCCCTCCCCTTCCCTCCTTTTTCTAAGCCTCCAGAGCTGCACATTATTAAACTCGTTCCCTTCTCTTCCAATGCAACATTAAAAAGAAGCATCTGGAACATGTAGCACAGTGAGATGGAGACACTGGGGTGGACTGGTAGGAAGGGGCACCAGCAGAGTGCACTCTTGAGAAGCTGGCTGACAGGTCAACATAGGCAGTGCTCTGAGAGATTATAAATAACCCTGAGTAGAAGCTGCAGACACGGGCAGGGGGGACGGGAGCCTTCCCTCTGCCACAGCGGGCTCTTCCCGCATAGTACCTCATCTTCCAGTTGTTTTCCCTCTTGGCTTCCCATTTCCTTTCCCATGGTGTCTGGGACGGGTGCCACTGACACATATTTTCCACCCTTGAATGCCAGCAGAGGCTCTTCTTGTCCACAAAGGGCTTCCAGAAAATACTTCAGCACTGTGACCCTTTTGCAGTCGGCTGCAATAACCTACAGGGCAAGAGGGAGAGAAGAAAAACAGTATTTTCTGAAGAGGAAGATGAATCTGAGAGACATTGTTGACTGTGGGGCACTCTATGACAAGTGTGTCAAAGTTACTGGGAAGGAAGGGAGAGTGACTGAACAGGTGTGTGTGTGTGAGAGTGTGTGTGTATAAGGAGGTGAGTGAGGGCTGAGACCAAGGTCTTCTGAAGGAAGCTACCAAGGTCTCTCCTTAGGTTATTCCTGGGGCAACAGACAATGCCATATGCTCTCAGGGCTTATGCTTTTCTTTTACTTAGTCCTAACATAAAGAGACATAAAAAAAGAATAAGAATAAGTTAAGTTCTTCTAAGTTTGGAATATAATCAGTAGTAGGAGGAGGAGGAGCATGTAGAATACTGGTGGTCACAGAAAGCCACTCTCTGGCACCCTTACTGGTCCTCTCCACTCTTTTCCCAATCTAGTCCAGATTTTGCCAGAAGAACCTGCAGCCTGGGTGCAAAAGGAATGATGAGGGCTCTTTTTTGGACATTTAGTTTCAACTAGGTCCCTCTGATACATTCCTGCCCCACTTAAGTCACATTTAAGAGACTGGGGTCAGGCAATGTTTCACCCAAGCTTTGCCCTTGCCAGGTTTAAATCAGTCACTCTCACATGACCACACTGGCACACATACTGGTACTCTCATGTAAGTTGGGACTAATTTAGCAAACATGAAATTCACTGCCTTGAGCAATCATCAAGTTTGTCATTGTTTCATGAAGTGTCCACAGACATCCAGTCTGGGGTTCTCCCTGCAATACTATACATTCATGCCCTTACCTTACATCCAGCCCTGCTTGTGTTATTTATAGCCTCCTCCATTCTTGCTCACTGGTGTCCCTCTCACCCTCCCCAGACTCTGAGGTCCTGTCTTCCCTACTGATACAGCGCTCACCGTGTGTAGAGGGTCCTGCTTGAAGTTGATGGTCAATCCATATAGGAAACATACTGCAGTAGCCAGATAGGCCACAGGAGGCAGCCCCTTCATCATCAGTGACTCCAGCTCATACTGAATGCTGGCCCCCTAACAACTACTCCCCACTTCTGAATATGAAAGGGACTGATATGTTGCATAACGCAGTGAAGGACCCTAACATGGAGATTGTTGGCTCATGGTTTTATGGGCACACATGTTACTTCCCTCATCTGGATAACAACCCCCTTAGTGGTAAAGACTACAACTCATACTTTTCATACCTCAAGGCAAGGGCTGTAAAGACAAGCTGAGTATACAGTAGGCTCATATTAAAGGCACTGGGAATTCAGCTGAGTACCCACAGCAAACAGATGAAGCAGGCACAATTCATGTCTTCCAGGACACTGTAGAAACCAGCACTGTGCTGCCAGTGGTTGGCCAGGAAAATCGCAACACACACACTAGTCACTTTTGGGCTTCATTCTCTACCAACATCTCGCCTGCCTAGTCACCCCTCACTAATGGTCCTGTTACTACTATAGTCTGGCATCTCAGGCTAACTAACTTGACCACCTCCATCCAAAAGACTGACCTAAAAATTTCTCACCTACCCAAAAGAGGTTTAAAGAAAAGGATAGCCTCTGGAGCTTGGAGTGCCTGGTCCTGGGCTTATCTTCTTAAAGAAGGAAGGAAGCCTGCTTGGGCTAGGGCAGGTAACCACGGGTCCCATCGCGTGCATTCAAACATGTGATGAGGAAGGCTAGAATACAGAAGCAGGAGCTAAAAGGCATTAAAGAACAGAGTTGAAATGAGTAATAGCCTGGCAGGCAGCACGCACAGTGGCCTCCCTGCATCCCCAGCCTCTCACTTGTAGAGGAAACTTCTGCATTTCCACAAGACTGCCAGTTTCCTCTCTGTGGTCTAATTTTAACCACCTTGTCGTTACAGTGTGTGTCAGCCACCTGACCCCGCTATGACCTCTGACCTTATGCCCCAGCTACTGCTTGCACTATGGAGAATTATGTAATGGGTTCAGGACTTTCCTTTTTGGCATGAGGCTGCTGCCACTAAATGAAGAGAAGGTGGGGCTGATGGGGTGAGGACAGAGAAGCAGTTAGTGATGGTCCTTGGCTCACCTGGATGGTGAGAGGTTCACAGACACTCCTGCTGAGCTTAGGCCAGAAACCTGCCCAGGTGAGGTGGAGGGTGTATGTGCAGACAGGCAGGCAGGAACCTGGATGGTACACTGCATGGCTCAGGAAGAAAGTATGATTCTTGGCCAAGAGGGAGAAAGGCCACATATGTGGACGTGGGACTCCTGGAGATGGGGATTTCCAGGGCACAGCAGGACCCAGGGATGCAGACATCCTGAGCCTGCCTGCAGCACATCCTTAGAGGATCAGTGAGAATTGTCCAATACGTGGCTAGACGAGCAAAAAGGGACTCCCCCCTTTCATTTCCATGTCTTTAGAAGGAAGCTAGTTTCCTTGGGGATTTTGTCTGCTATAGCCATTAGTCCTTTCCCTAGGGCAAGGACACTCCTGTCTGACAAAAGAAAGGGCTTTGATCCACTGGGGTCTCTTGAGCTGGTGCTAAAGGGGTCTGAAAACAACACTGTTTGAGGAGAGCTAAATCACCCAGTCCTTTGGAAGAATATCCTCTCTTATTTGCAATGCAACTGGTAAGAATAGTCAAGGTTGTGCAGTTTCCTTAGGCTTCTAAAGTACACTGTGACAGTGAGAAATGTGGAGTTGAAGCTATTTAGGAGATGGAGAATCTGAGAGGCAAGCCACCTAGGTCCTGTACAGGAACACAGGGAAACCACCTATCTTTAGTTCACTGCAAGAATATTCTACCTTAAGGAAGGGGGAATAAACCCACAAAGAGGGAAAACCATAGCTCTCTTAACCCTGGAGCTCTTTAGGAGCTCTTGTGAATATTCTGTTGCACAAAGCCTCTAGCATTTGAGTCAGGGCAAGAAAAAAAAGTCACACAAAACAAAAGAAACAAAAACAGCTTAATAGGTTTAATGGACATCAAGATGGAAAAAGCATTTCAAATAATCTTCAAAAAGCAAACTCCCCAGGCCAGGTATGGTGGCATACACATATAATTTCAGTGCTCAGGATGAGGCCATCCTGGGCTACATGGTGAGTTCAAGGCCAGCTGGAACCACATAGTGAGTGAGACCCTGTCTCAAAAAAGCAACAAGCGAACAAATGAACAAACAAAGCATACTCCAAGATTGTCTTTTCTTGGTAAAGAAGGACTTCCTGGTAGGAGAAAGGTTAAAGCTAGGTTCCGTGCTCAGAAAGAAAGGAGTCTGAGTGAAGTTTGTGACACAATCTTCACAACAATTCTGCTCATGAGTACATTTTTCCATTCTGTATCAATGAAAAGCAGAGAATGTAAATGCTATGTACATTATGTCTTGGGCAATCCCTAGATTCACCAAAGAGCTGGACAGGAGCAGTTTTTTTCCTGGGCTGTGATAGGTGGGGCTGGACTAAGGCTAGAAGTGGGTAAAAGGCTTGGAGAATACCATGGGAATTTTCTTAAATGTAGCTTCTCAGTGGCAGTCCTGGCTGTCAGAGAGAGGCACTCACTTCACAAATTATCAAGAACTCCAAAGTTAATGGACAAAATGCCTCAAATGAATCATTTTAGCCTTGAAAAGAACACTGGGGCTTTAGGTCAGGGAACAGCTGAAAGAAAGACACCCAAAGAAAGCCCCTTTCTCTTCCCCTGAAGATCATCTGAGGCAGCCTGACCCACAGTCAGGAACTGAAACCTTGAGCTTCAGGGCTCCAGTTATCACCCCAATCAGGTCGGACAGCACAGAACTAAGCAGAAAGGAAAACCGAAAGTTTGATGTGGAGAGGTGATAGTGGTCCCCTGGCCTGTTCCAGGCTGAGTTCCTACAAGAGATACTTCGAGAGATACTTCACTGGTGAGTGAAGGTGGGGCCCAGGGGAAGGTGAGGTGCTGAGAAACTCTGGAAGAAACCTCTAGGCCGAGAAAAGACTGGCCTACCAGCCTGGGGAACCTTAGGTGAAGAGGAGGATAAGTTAGGAAGAATGGTGTCCTCCGAAAACTGGTGACTCTCCACAACCATTCCACAAGGCAGAGATGCCCAGGAAGGAACATAAAAGCCAACCTATGCTGCCTTATGGAAGTGGGGAAAGAGTGAGAGGAGAAAATAGCTTAACAGTAGGCATCACATACTGATGCTTGCTGAGTTGCATGGTTTAACAGCTCAGAACAGTTGTGGGGAAGGGAGAAAACCCTAGGTCTGGTCACAGAATATGAAAAGGGGTTAGAGAGCTGAATCAGGCCTCTAGATGCAAACTCTAGGGAGTGAGGGACTCACATCATTTTTATTGGATCCCTGTTTTCTCAAAACAGGCCTCTTGGAAGGCATGAGAATTACAGACGCTAGTCATCTGCAGTATTATTTTTGCTGAACTTTTGGTTTGGGAGAATCAGAATTAATCAATTATTTTGAGGTTTTGATACATGCAGTTCACTATGCAGTTCAGGCTGACCTTGAACTCACTTTTGTAGCTCAGGCTGGCCCTGAATTCTCAGCAATCCTCCTGCCTCAGTCTCCTGAATGCAGGAATCACAGGCTTGCGCCACCACGCTCTGCTGAGAATCAGAATTTAAACTTACACTATCAGTCAGTTGTTTTCTTCTGGTTTTAAGAAGTCCAGCTTGCTACTGCTCTTTTGGTTAAAGAGCAAAATCACATAGGTTTTCCCCTACAAACTGAAGTTTACAGGTTGTTTTTCTTGTTTCTCTAAATGGAGTCAATTATTCTCACATTTGTTGAAAACTTCAATCAAACTTTATAGCTTGTTAATTTTACAGAATGTCTTTAGAGCAAATAAGATGCAGACAGGAAAATGAAGTCCTGCCGAGACTAAGAAATCTTAAAATAGCATTCAAATCTACCACCAAGGCTGGTAAAATACAGGCTGCTTGGCTGGCATCTGAGGTCAATTAGCAATGGGTTAATTATCATCTTTAATGAGCCAAGCTGACAGGACTGGCAACAAGAAAATGAACTCAAACTAATATGTCTTCACAAACCAGGAAACTCTACTTATGCATGCCTCACCCTCACAGGAGACTGAAGGGTGGAAAGCATAATTCTGTAGCAGCCAAGGGTGGGTCAGCCCGAGAAAGGGTCTGCCAATGAAAGTTCATACACAAGAAATGAAGAATACCACACAGGGAATCCTCTGGAGCTCAGAGGACAGAGGAAATGGTTTATTCACATTCCTAGGGTGAGGGGCTTCCTGGTAGGGAGCAAACTCCAAAGGAAGAAGGGAAACTGGCCACAAGATGTACAATCATTCTGAAGATAGAGACAGTAGTTTAGGTCAGGGAGACAGATACAACCTATTTGAACTGGAACAAGTTTGCATGAAATGGAGAGAGGGTAACAGGGTCAGAGGGCAGAGAAGAGAACAACCTGTGCTAGAGTTGAATGACTAAGGGTACAGAGGGAGAAAAAGCATAGTCCTATACCAGATGCATTTCCTGACAAGTCCCAGGCACACTGCCCTAGATATCAATTTGAATAGTCCTTCACTCTTTCCCTATTCTGGCCCCAGCATGGCCTCATTTCTATGCAAGCTGCCAAGCACAGACCACTTCCCCAGTCACTTCTGATCCCAAAGTCCAGACCCAGCCCACTGCAGTCCTGTCTTGGTCTGTGTTAGCTGATGGGGTCAATGGATCAAGAGACAAAATGCTAACAGCACTGGTTAATACACAGCAGCCATACTATTCCATGCTCTTGTTCCCATCAGCTGTTTTCTTCTTAGAGAAGGCAGTGTGGGGCACTGCCAATCATCAGGTGCTGCATATACATCTATTCTCAGAGTAGTGAGCAGTCTGTCTTCCCACCTGTGTCCATCATGCATGCAAGAATGTGTACACACACACACACACACACACACCTGAGTAAGTCTTTTACAAAAGGGTAAGGTAGCTGGGAACTGGAAACAGGAGGGCAGATTTGGTGATGGTAAGGCTTCTCGAACAGAGTTTTATTAAAGATTCTAAAAGGAGGGCTGGGAGTTTGGCTCAGTGGCTTAAGTGCCTGTCTGTCAGGCGTGAGGATGCGAGTTCGATCCCCGGTGCTGCAAAAAAACAAAACAAAACAAAACAAAAATTCTAAAAGGTAGCCAAACATGGTGGCGCACACCTATAATCCCAGCACTTGGGAGGCTGAGGCAGGAGGACTGCTGTGAAATCGAGGCCAGTTTGAACTATATAGTGAGACCCTGTCTCAAAAAAACAAAACAAAAAACAAAAACAAAACAAGAAACAAAAACAAAGCAAACAAAGGATTCCAAAGGGTACTGGGAAGGCAATTGTGTTCACATCAGAGGGAGGGCCAAGGGAACAGAGGAGCTGTGGAACATACATGCAGCAAGTAGTAGGAAAAACAGGTCCATTCTGGTGAAGACAAGGCAATACAGTGGCCTGCTCAAGAGCCTGTATTTTATTATCAGACATACCTAACCTCAAGTCTTAACTGCTAGTTCCTGGCTATGTGTCCCTAGGCAAGTTACTAAACCTCTCAGAGTGTTTGCTCAAATTGTTTATAAAGTATAAAGGCATATCAAAGATTTAGTGAGATGCCTGGGCTCAATAAATTATCAATAAAATGTTCAATAAATTAGCTGGTATTTTTTCCTCTCTCTGATTCATTCCATGCAGAGGTAGTACTCTGCTTAACACCAGTAAGAGCTTTGGAAGCCAGACTCAGGTAAGGTGGGAAGCCACAGCCTAGGCTCAGGAAGCAGCCTGGAATGTTCACCTGGCTGTTGAAATTGGTACAATATTTTACTCAGTGCTAAGGTACTAGACTCAATCTATGAAATAGGCCACCTGGTGGAGGTAAAGCCCAGCCTCTCTCTAGCAGTCCCTCTGAAGATGTACTCTCCAGAAAGATTCCCAGACTTAAACACCATGGACATGCATACATTCTACAGGGCTCAGGAGAGGCCCAAAGACCTAAGCTTTCAGACAACCATGCCACTAGTATATATTATCAGTAATAAAATCCTGTAGTACATCACAATTGCCTTATCTGCCCAGTTCTTTCATAATGAGATATGGATGGTGGCTTTACTTTTGCTATTGGTGTCTTCTTTTTTTCTTTTTTTTTTTGTGGCACCGGGGGAGCGAACTCACAACCTCGCACCTGCCAGACAGGCGCTTAAGCCACTGAGCCAAACTCCCGGCCCTAGTGTTTTGAGGCAGGGTTGCACTAGGTAGCTCAGGTCAGCCTTGCACTCTCGTTGTAGCCCAAGCTGGCCTCGAACTCACAACACTCCATCTACCTCAGCCTCCCAAGTGTTGGGATTAAAGGCGTGCGCCACCACGCCCAGCCCTGCTATAGATGTCTTTTTAAATTTTTTTTTATTTTTTGGTACCAGGGATCGAACTCACAACCTTGCACCTGTCAAGCAGGTGCGTAAGCCACTGAGTTAAATCCCCGGCCCTTGCTATAGGTGTCTTAAGATACCAATAAATAAGACCCAGTGGGAGCCTTACCTCAGATCTAGTAAGATAGGAATGCTGAGAAAATTCCCACTATGGTATTTTCTACCCACCTGAATTTCCTGAACTTGAACATTTTGAACAAACCCACAGGAGTCTGGTCTTCCCTGGGCAGAGCGCAGCTTGCTCTTCTTGAACTGTTCTCCCATGGAAAGAAACAACTATTCCCTCAGAGCTCTGCTGTTTCAGCAAGGTGCATTCTCAACAGCAAGGGCAAGGGTATTGCTGAGAGCAAGCTATAAGCAACAGTAGCTCAGGCTACAGTCCAATCCTGCTTCCCCTGCAGAGTGCTCTGAGAACAGCCACCCACATTGGCAGGGTTTGGGGCGGATACTGGCACTGCCAACACAAGCCTTTCAGGTCTGGCTGACTTCAGCTGGTCTGAAACCTGGAACACAGGCACTTGGGCCCTCACTTACTGAACCAGCAGGGGAGGCTACAAGCTCAGCCCCTGGGGATGAAAGTCCTCCGCCTGTCTCAGTCTGCAAATATCCACATAGTGTTTCCACACTGCCAGTTAGTTCTGGATGAGGAGTACTGAGTCTCAGGCTCTAGTCACTCTGAGCCATTCTTATTTGCCTTCCAGACAGCCAGGTCTGGGTGGCCAACTTGTAGGTTTATGTTCAGGCATCTTTACCAAACTTGTTTCTAGTTTTACATATTTTGTGTAGGGAGAGTGTGCCCCTTCTGAAATATGTATAGCATTCAACACATTCAGTTAACATTCAATTCAGCAAATATTTACTAAGTGCCTACTGCGTATATCATGTGTCATGCTGGATTTGGGGGTTCAGGAAAAAGACAAAGTCCCTGTTCCAGTGAGGGGAGGGTCACATTGATATCAAGTGGATTAAGAGACTCCCTGAATCAAGACAGAAATACATACCCATACTCCCATTAGAATTCCCATTCCTCTTCCCAGAAGAGAGGAGGAGGATGAAGAGGCAGCCAGAGGAGAAGTAAAGCTCTTTGCAGAAACTAGTACACTGCTCCTTTTTCCCTCTCTGGCTTATGGTTCCTGAGGAAACCATGACAGACTTCCCTTGGGCTTGGCCTTGTTGCAAGATGAATCCTCATCTGTCTCAATGCTTTCTGACTCAGTGCAGGCCCGCTCTCTCTTAGCTTCCCACCTTGGACCTCCCTATCGGTCACCAGCTGTACTTCTGGCAATTACTTCCTAACCCTTGACTCTAGGCCCTAGGTAAACCTGTTTGCTTTTTCCCCACAGGCAATTTGTTCCTTCTGGGACTTCAAAAACTTTACAGATAATCATCTCAAACTCACCATGCCTTCCTTCATTTAATCAATTCATTACCTCACATTCATTTAACCTTGATAAAATCTTGCTTTTCAAGAAGGCTTTGTCTAGTCTATTAGGCCATCATGCACAAATGTTTCCTAAGTACCCACTATATGACAGTATCTATGTTAAACATTCTGGGTATAAAAGAGAGAAGGCCAACATAGTCCTTGTTGTCAAAGGACTTTCAGTCCAGCAAGGGATAACTGTGGATTGGCCTTTCAGCACCAAGGGGCTAGGCCTACACTTTATTAATCTTTTCTGGCCTCATTAGCAGCCCTCAACAACTCTCTGTCTCTGCCTGCGGCGCCCCCTGCCCCCTCCATCTGACAAGGTCTTACTATGTAGTCCAGGCTGGCCTTGGAATCACTATGGAGCTGAGGTAGCCTTGAACTTGTGGAAATCTTCTTGACTCTGCCTCCTAAGTGCTGGGATTATAGGCATGTGCTACCATATCTGACAATATCTATATTACTTATATGACGCATGTGAACTGCCTTGCTCTGGGATGGAAGGGTATGTGTGTGTTAGCGGGGATCAAATCTGGGCGGCACTGAGCTGTAGCTCCAGACCCTTCCTTTTTTTTTTTTTTTGCAGTACTGGGGCTCAAACTCACAACCTTGCGCCTGCCCGTCAGGGGCTTAAGCCAGTGAGCCAACTCCCAGCCCTATTTTTTTCGACACAGGGTCGCACTATGTAGTTTGGGTGGGCCTTGCTCACGTTGTAGCCCAAGTGGTCTCAAACTCACAACACTCCTCCTACCTCAGCCTCCAGAGTGCTGGGATTAAAGGTGTGCATGCGCCACCAAGCCTGGCGACCTTTCCATTTTTTAAAATTTTGAGAAAGGATCTTGTTTTATTGGCCAGGCTGGCCTTGAACCTGGCAATCCTCCTATCTCAAGTCTTCCAAATTGCTGGGATTACAGGTGTATGCCATCATGCCCAGCTTGAATGAATCTTAATAATGATTCAGAGCCATAAGTGAACAATTCCCAGCAATCAAATCATTTCTTGAATACTCTACATAGAGTAAAGATCCTGGGAAGCTTTTAAAACCAGTCATTACTTAGGCTGAAGCAGGAGGACTGCTGTCAGTTCAAGGTCAGCCTGGGCCACATAGTGAGGTCAGGACCAGCCTGAACTATATAGGAAGACCCTGTCTCAAAACACAAAAACAAGCCAGGCGTGGTGGCACAAGCTGTAATCCCAGCTCTCAGGAGGCTGAGGCAGGAGAATCGCTTTAAGTCTGAGGTCAGCCTGGGCTAGCCTGGGCTACAAAGTGAGACCCTGTCACAACACAACACAACACAACACAACACCACACCACACCAATCATTACTTAATACTAAATAATTTTTACCTACATAGACTTTTTTTTTTCCTGCTAAACTTCCAGTCCTGACCACACAGTATGAGAGGTTTGTTACTGTCCTGAATCTATAAGGGACTTCATTTGCTAGTAGGACCCCATTCTGTTTTTGAAATCTAATTGATAGAAATGTCTATCTCTTTAGTTCAAACCTGTCCCTCAATGCCTCTAATATTTTTTCTGGGGTTCCATATGAATTCTAACCCTGCCTTACTGGCCTCAAATTATTTGAGGTCTGCTGTGTTATACCTTCTCTTTAGGCTAAACGGTCCCACTTCATAACTGTCCGGACTTAGAAACTGTTTCCTCAACATCCTGATTATTCTTTCACTAAGACTAATGGGTCTCCTGAAGGGAGTGAGGGCCCTTGTGTCACCTAGCAGCACAGACCAGAGTGGATCCTTGCTCTGTTCTGTATACTTCAATTCTATGAAGAGACTAAATGGTATTTTTTTGTTGTATACCACCACTGCTGACAAACTGTGAGCTTCTAATCTTCCAATTAATAAATCTCCAAACTGTTTTCATATATGTGGCTAAATCATGTCTCTTCCCATTGAAGTTAAATCTTGCACTAAGGGTTTCCCTCTGCTGTAAGACGTTCTATTATATATATATCATTGTGCTGCACATTTCTTGCTATATGCAGCTGACTTTCTGGACAAGGGTAGAATTGCACATTTGTTCTTGTCATATGTCTTCCATTGCTACCTATCAAATACTCTCTGGATCCCCAACTTGTCATCTGACAATGCATTCCTTCTCAAGTTCACAATATCCATAAAGATCACCCATGGGTTTGTTTATGTTTCTCAGTACTGTATCCTCCTCCCATTAACATGCTCTCTTTTTCCCTTCTAAGATTTCTGAAGGTAGGGCCTTCTGTGTGTGCATATATTCAAAATAAAACATACCTACATTATCTAACATACAGCTATAGACAACATGGATGACTGATCGTGGCAGGCAGATGGCAACCTTAGGGCAACTCTTTTGAAGACATCATGAAGGGAAGTACACTATGTGAACCAGGCTCTCCAAAACTATGCCCTCAGACTGAGATGCTCCTCTTTGCTTCTGGTGCTGCTCCTAAGATTAAGACCCACTAATGGGAATTGTCTTTCAACAGGTTGCCTACAGAGTTTCTAATCTAAAATAAGATACCATAAGAAGCCAAGCTCTGGGCATGTCTTACCTTGCCTTAACAGGAGACTGCTGCCCCAGTGCAAGATGCAGTGTACCCTGACGAGAGGTGAGACTTAATGTTCTTCAAAGCACGGATGACTCTGGCATCAGGGACTGAACCCAGGGCCTCACACATGCCAAGAACATGCTCTACCACTGAGCTACTCCCTCAACTTCTAACGTCATACTTTTAAAAACAAATCACAACCTTATCAGGAAAACCTCCAAAGCGTATTTTAAAATATGATGGAGAAATCCTCTGAGATTAGCACTGCAGTAGAAAGTCACCTTAAATTGCATTTTCAGGTTCTGTGTTTCTAGAATTTTGATTCTCAAATGTTGCTCCTGCCTTCTGAACTGGAGACAACACAGTCTACAACTGAAAGTAGCTAACTAGGGCCAGACATTGTGGCGCATACCTGTAATTACAGTACTTGGGAGGCTGAGGCAGAAGGATCTTTGTGAGTTTGAGGTCAGCTTGTGCTACATAGTGAATCCAGCAGCCTGAACTACAAAGTGAAACTCTATCTCAAAAAAAAAAAAAAGAGGCCAGGGATTTAGCTCAGTGGCATAAGTGCCTGCCTGGCTGGCACGAGGTTGTGAGTTTGATCCCTGGTACAAGAAAAAAAAAAAAAAAGTAACTAACTACACTCTGTCCAGAATGTGGACCATACATTATAAATAAAAAAAAGTCTGACACACAGAACAAGTTCAGTATTAGTTTTCTTTTACCTCTGAACACTAAAAAGCATTTTTTAAGTCCATCTGTAACAGAATCACATACTAGGCTTGTGACAAATACAGATTCCTAGATTCCATTTTGGACTAAATGGATTTGTATTTCTGGATGAAGGGCCTTGGAACATGCATTTTTTTGAGAGAGAGAGGTTCTCATTATTTAGCCCAGGCTGGCCTCAATCTCACAGTGATCCTCCTACCTCAGCCTTCCAAGTGCTGGGATTATAGGTGTGTACCACCACATCTGGTGGAACATACACTTTTTTTTTTTTTTTTGCGGCACCGGGGATCGAACTCACAACCTCGCGCCTGCCAGGCAGGTGCTTAAGCCGCTGAGCCAAACTCCCGGCCCTAGTTTTTTGAGGCAGGGTCGCACTATGTAGCTCAGGCCGGCCTTCCGCTCGCGTTATAGCCCAAGCCGGCCTCGAACTCACAACACTTCTCCTACCTCAGCCTCCCAAGTGCTGGGATTAAAGGCGTGCGCCACCATGCCCGGCAGAACATACACTTTAAACAAGTGTTTCAGGTCCTATGAATACTGAAGTCTGAGAATTACTTCTTTACACGGTGGAAGACAAGTGAAAGTGGTCACAGTTTTAGCTTACTCTTCAAAGTGCATCTCTAGCTAGGGTGCAAGTTACATATGTATTATACATATACACATATACGATTAAATTCAGAGGTTTGTATATGCTAGGGAAGTGCTCTATCACTGACTTTCCCCAGACCTGCAGTATGTTAGCTGCCCAAGAGAAGTACACCAGGTCCAGAACAAACTCAGTCTTCGAGAGATCAGCAACAAGAAGTTGACCCATTCTCTTCTCACGGGAATGTCTATAGTGGATCAGATCGTTCTCCTTATGGACACTGTGAGGGTTTCTGCCCTATAAACATGCAAATACTTTGAACCACTGAAGCTGTGGGCAGTTAGCACAGGGAGTAAGAGCAGCAGCCCTTCCACTTAACTAGCTGCATTACTTTCAGCAAGTTACTTCACTTCTCTGTGTCTTCACTTCCTCATCTGGATAATTGAAGTAATGAGGTACCTATTTCGCGAGGATATTGTGTACACTGAGTGGATTCATATAGTTGGCTCAGTGCCCAGCACCTATGAGCTATTCCTGAGTGTTACTTGTAGCTGATGAGAGTGAGTAAAACATGCAGCAGGCTTTTCCTTGTGCCCTGGGAAGCCCAATGGCATTTCCCTAGGAAGTTGGTCTTGGTGAGGTGGCAAGAGCCTTGAATGACGAAGTTCTTGCATCTGCCTTCAGAATTTTTTTTTTTTTTTTTTTTTTGCACCAGGGATTGAACTCAGGACCTTGTGCTTACCAGGCAAGTGCTTGAGCCCCTGAGCTAAATCCCCAGCCCCTGCTTTCAGATCTTTACTCTGCTGAATGTGTTGTTTAGTTGAATTTTAGTTTCCTCACCTGTTATCTGGATGTAACTAACTGCTTCATAGGATGATAAGGCTGTTCTAGAGTCTAAAAGTGCCATGAAAAACATAAGGTATGAGCTGGGCACAGCATACCTATGATCTACTTATTTCTCAGAAGGGCTAAAGATTCAGAATTTGAACTAACAACAAGAAGCTGAGGCTAATTCTGATAGAAAAGGGTGGTACAGGTTCTTCTCACATGATAAGCCACTCAGAAGGACTTGGAGGGTTTGATGGAATCATTTAGTACACAGTTCTCCTCTGGCCAGAGAGCAGAGGAAGAAACAGCGGACCAGTGTGTAAAGCTCCAGAGCGGAAAATTTTCATTGGTGTCCAAACTAAGTTTTTGGCTTTCTGTGAGGCTTGGAAAGACTTATATTGATGTTTTAATCACCTGTTTAGTGTTCTGAAGACTCCTGTCAGCAGTCTCACTGCATGTGCTCCAGCAGGCAGAGGGGAGCTGCTGGCTCAAGCACCACACGCTTGTGTGAGCTGTTTCTTTCCCATGGCTGTTTCCAACACCTTGCAGCTTCCTCTGGGCCACTTGGAGGGTACAAGCCAAACCCAGGAGTACCACAGGAGACAGAGGATATTCTTTTTTGCTAACTCCTCACTAGATCTTAAGTCAGGAAGGACTCTTAAGAAGAGGCAAGGTGCAACAACATAAGGTGTGGTCTCTGAAAGCAGTCTGCTAACAACAATTTGGTGGCAGTACAGAGGAAACAGCCTTGCCTTCCAGGACAATCTCTGTCTACACATTCTGAAGCTCTCAGGAATTTATCATAAAAGAAGTCTTTACAAATAAAAAGAATGCTGAACAAACAAACAGGGCAAAGTAGTTGTAGAAACAAAAACTCCTGAGTGTGTAAGAAGTCCACTGAGGCGTTTTGGGGTAGTGGCAAATAGAGCAAGTCAGTACTTTACTTAACCTGCCATTTTTGTTGGCCATAGCTTCCTGGAGGCTGCAATATCCCCTTTTATTGGAAAAACTGTGGTTTACATGAAGTGATGACTTGATGGCTGCCAGCCATTAAGCTATTTCATTTGATTATCTTAGTTATACTGTGATAGAAAGGTGAAGAAATAACCAAACCATAAAGAAACTGAACATCTAGTCAGTGATGAGGCTGAGACTTTTAAAAAATTTAATTAATCAGTCAACTTTTTTGAGACAAGGTCTTGCTATTTATTCTAGTCTGTCCTTGAACTCACTGTGCTCAAACTCGCAGTGATCCCCCCAAGTGCTGGGATTACAGGTGAGCACCACCACAACCCAGCCTGAGGCTAGGATTTGAACCCAGAGTTGTCTTACTCCAAAGTCTACACTCAGTCCACTACATTATATGGTCTCTTAGGAAGGCAATGGTACTTTTGCAGAGAGCATAACGGTGTACCTATAGGGCACTTTTGGAGAAAGGGACCTACTTCAAGTCCTTTCTCACCTAAAGGATATTACATTTGCACTAACTCAGTAGCAGCCCAAAGGCATGCAGGACAAACTATATAGCACTGATCAATTTTCATTTTGATGAACATAAAATGAATGGGTGCTTGGCTAAGGTTCAGGCAAGAATAGAAACACTGAAATTAAAAACTTCCCAGGATACCTGCCCTGCAAGTTCTGTCATTCAGATTATTTTCATTTCTTTGGATGCAATATAGGTAACACCTCTACTGATCAGCTGTTCAGCTGAATGAATATAGGACACTAATCACTGCTGGATGCTAAGACCTACATATGAGTGGATGTACTGTAAAGAGGGAAGTTCATCAGTGAGCATAAGCACAGGATAATGGAAATCAAATCTCCCTTCTTGTACTTGGTGTCCAAAGGCTCTCTAAACCTGTCAATCTCAGAAAGTTACTGTGTAAGCAACGGGGTATATTGTACATCTGTCAACCCCTGATTATGAAGTAAGGTATGAAGGAGGAGAAAGCAGTAAGTTTACTCCTGGCTGGGTGTACAGCTCAGTGTTAGAGCATGTGCTCAGCATGAGTAAGGCAATGGATTCAATTCCCAGCTCCCCCAATCCCCTAGAATTATTTCTCAGTGGAAAGACCAGACTTAAAGAAGATGCTGATTTCTGACTTAATTCTCAGGGAACATTTCCCTGCTATACAATTTTCCCTTCTATCCCATCCCTTTCTTTTTCTTTTTACTTTCCAGAGGAAGCTTCTCCAACTGTCTGCTCTCAGGGATTGAGAGTTAACTTCCTTTTGTCTGGTCAGACCACTCTGCACATGCCATTGTTCCCTGTCCTATCATGCCAGAGTTCAAGCAGATAAGCTGCCAACATGCCCTTTCATGGAGGAAGGGAGGGGGTCCCTCAAGGGAACTCTGCTTACTGAGGCAAAGAGACTGCCCCAGCAGCAAACAGCATATATTGCCCTTCCTCGGAGACCTCAGAGGAATCTACTTACAAAGGCTGTGCTTAGACAGGGAAGACTGAGAAGAAAGGAAAAAGAGGGAGACCCTGACCAGAGAGGTCTCAAGTCTCATAGGAATAATTGTGAGGACAAAGAAAAGACTGCCCTGACACATGGGCAAAATTAACCAGACCCATCTTGATTATGACAGAGAGAAGGAGTGCTGGGAAAATTAAAAGACAAAGCTTATAGACCAGTGTGTGTGTCTGTGTGTGTGTGTGTGGCAGTGTGCCAAAGTTGATGACAAGGCAGACAGGAAACCTCCATGTCCTTGCTGACAGGAAAGGAAGAGTGAAATTCTGGGTCTTGTCTCTCTGCAGGATTTCCAATAGGCATGTGAAGTTCCCCCTCTTCCCAAGGGTGTGCTGACAGCTGGGAATACTGCCCTTCAGGTCAGGCAGGGCAGGGATCTAGACCTGTCAGGAGTTCATGAAGAGGTTCAGTAAAGACTCAAACCATGAGGCCAAACATAAATGGGACTGCCATTTCCTGTTGGGTTTCCACACTATAAAAAAGTGGGGAAGAATTGCCAAAGTGAACTGTCTTTTGTGGAAAATGGAATATGCAGTGTATCCAGCTCCAGGTTCTGACTTGTAAATCGAAGTGAGAACTAGTTGCTAGAGGCTTATAGTGTTAAAGGGACATTCCTCTACACCCCCACCTGCCAACCTTTCTGCTCACTGTCTGTGGACTTCCAGGCAGCTGATGACAAAGTTGTCTTGAGCCAGTGGCAGACTAAGGCTTTGGCAGATCCTTTTGGACTCCAGTTCACTATCCTGTGTTCTTAAACAGCTTTGATGGAACAAGCCATCTGTAAGGGTTATTTAACTTGGAGCTGGAAGAGAGTGAGGATGTGGAAAAAATAAACCGAGCAGCCAAAGGATGGGGCCAGAGAGAGAAAGCAGGTGGTATGCTCATGGAACTGTGTGCCAGGGCCAAGAGTGGGGTGGGCCTGCTAAAAGGAATGGTGCCGAAAGGAGGCTAGCATGGGAAGGGCTGGATGCCCAAGACAGCAGGATTTCATTTCCAAGGTGGAGCTGTGTTGTCCTCCTTCAAGGGCTCACAAGTCCTCACTTGTGGGCTTCTGTTTCTAGGAGAGTCCTGAAATCATTGGGCGATAAGCAAACTTGCTTGGTCTTTGAAATGCTACCAGAACCCTAATTTCTTGCTGGGCCTGAATCAATCTATAAAATAAATCTAACAAGTTTTTATATCCCAAGTCACAAGAACAATGGCAAAAGTTGAAAGGGTACATAACGAAAATGGTGGAGGATGTGAGTGAACGTGCATGAGTTATAGAAAACAGCAAACAAAACTGCAAGATGATCTGGGAATATACATGGGAATCTGGCGTGTGAATGGATTGTAGCTGCTTACATCTTTAGCCTCTTCTGAACAGTTCTTTCCCCTCACTATGAAAACAAATACTAAGACAGACTTTTGATTTTTAGAATCTAGGCATCTTCACTCATTTTATCTCATTTGATCCTTACTGAATTTTTTTTTTTTTTGGTACTGGGGATCTAACTCACAACCTCGCACTTGCCAAGCAGGTGCTTATGCCACTGAGCTAAATCACTGGCCCCCTTACTGGAATCTTAAGTCACTACTGTCACTGTATTTTACAAAGTAAACTTCAAGTCTAGACAGACTAAATTAATTTTCTGGAGTTTTCATATGGCTAGCACAGAGCATAATGGAGAGTATGACTTCTATCTAGAACAGGGAGACATTTTTCTGTAAGTCATTCTGGCAAAATGGTGTTTAGAGTTGATGAGATTTCACCTGATCCAGTCTTGATCACCAAGCCTATGCTGTACACATTCACAGAATTTGAAAAGGAACCAAAAGAGCTAATAGACCACCCTCTCCCCCATTAAAACAAGGGCCTTGCATAGGCAAGGCAAGTGCTGTTAGCTCTATTTATGGTTCTTCATTAACTCTTAAGTCAGTAGATTAAGAACAGGATTAGACACAGCAACCCACTATGAATGGTGCTTACTGTACTTCTGAAGCATAGAAGAGTACATAGACAGTTATATACTACTTTGAAGTGTAGTTTCAGAGCTAGACACTGCTAGGACAAAAAGAAGATAAAACTCAGTACCAGCCTATACCAGGGAAACCTACCACTATCTCGATTAAAAAAAAAAAAAGCTGATCACACAGAACTGAAAGCTGTCACTGAATTCCATTATTTAGGCCAAAGCCACTCTTTCTGCTGACAAAGCAGTAAAAGTTCAGTGAGAGCATTTCATCTTGGAAGCACTCACTGCAAGGTGGCAGCCCAGCTTCAAGTACTATGCCAAGCTAAAGCTGTGTAGTAAAGTGCAGTTTAAAAACATGGCACATGATAAACAAATCTCCCTACCTCTGATGTCTAGATTCTGTTCCCCAACCTGGTGGCCAGTTTCTGGTATACTTGAAATATTCATGCAGATACTTCAATCTGTGATTAATTATGAGCTCTTTATTTCTTTTTTCTTTTTTTTGGGTGATACTGGAGATTAAAGCTACAGATGCTCTACCATTGAGCTATATCTCCAATTCTTCATTTGTAAATTTTGAGACACAGGCTCACTAAGTCACTAGTTGTCTAGGCTGGTCTCAAACTTGCAATCCTGCCTTTAACCTTCCACTTAGCTGGGAATGAAGGTATATGGCACCATACCCAACTCTTATCTTTTATAAAGAGTCTCAAATGACAAAAGGCTCCACAGGAAGGACTACATTTACATGTAAAAAAAATATATGACAAATGTATGTATGTGCTCTAGTCTGCTTGCTGCCCAGGAAAAGCTCCCACAGGAGAACAATCAACATCAGGAGGGTCTTCAATAAATTCAAAGACCAGAAACAAACACTGCAACTTTTTTTTTTTAACTGCAAAAGCTGAGCTGCTCTATCTTGACATGTAAGTTAGGTGCTATGGCAAGAGATGTCTTGTGTATCCAAAGGCGTTTGCACTACCTTCAGTGCCCATCCCTTTATGAGGGACCGTATATAGTTGTCACAGAACTGTTTCAGGCTGATCTCACAGTCTGAAGTGGGGTAGGGTGTAACTCTTTTCTCCCTAGATTGTACTTCCCAAAGCATCTTAAGGTATTTTAATGAATACATTCAGTAAATACCTAATAAGCATCTGCTGTGGTATGGCAGGCCCTATTCAAGGTAACAGGAACACGGCAGTAAGTGAAACAGTCTTCTTGCTCTCACAGAGCAGAAAGTGGTGGGGAGTACTGTGAAAAAAATAAACAAATAAATGAGGGGCTACTACAAACCTTTTCATTGGTCCACCCTGCAATATGCATAGTATACTTTTTTCCTACTTTAACTGGCCCACACTTGCAGAGCATACTTCTTTTTTCTTCTTTTCTTACCTTTAATACCTTTGATAAATGTAAAATATCTTACTTTAAAAAAAAGGGTAAGAGGGACAGAATAACAGGGTAAAAGAGTACTGCTATTTCATATAAGATAGAACAGGAAATACACTTAAATGAGAACATTTCAACAGACCTGAAGGAGTAAGCCACAAAGCAGGCAGGGCCCTCGAGTGGGCTTTATGAGTACATTACAGGAGCTACAAGGAATCCACACACTGTCAGCTATACAGCGTGAAGGAAGGTGAATCAGCTTTTTTAGCCCAGCCCAGGGAGGAGAAATCTTTGAGATTTTATGCAGTTTGCATGTCCTCTATGCAATTTCTGGAAAGTGTCCCTTACAGATGAGAGTTTTACATTGAATTTTAAATTTGACCACAAATATTTAAACTTCTCCGAATCACAAATACAGTATCATCTCTGTGGTTTAGTTGGCACCAAGTAAATATTTACAAATTTCTATATGTCTGCCTCTTATTTAAATTTCTTATGGAAGTGCCAAGCTCTTTAGTTGTGATTTACCCCCTTTACTCACACTGGTGGACCTGAACTTTGTTCAGGCTTAGTTCTTGGAGAAGGGAGGTATCTTTACAATTGAAGATTAGGGTCTTCCTAGTTAAATTTTCTATTACTGCTTTTCTCTTAAAAAGAATGTCAACAGGGCTGGGGGTTTAGCTCAGTGGCACGAGCTCCTGCTTGGCAAGCGCCAGGTCATGAGTTCGATCTCTGGTACCAAAAAAAAAAAAAAAAAAAAAAAAAAAAAGAATGTCAATGGGAGGTCTGTTCTAAGGTCTTGTATCTGTACTGCTATACAAGAAACTGAAAATTTTTTCTGTGTTTTGTTCACTAGAGTTGAAAATAAACCTTATCTTTAGTTATATTTAAAAAGCAAAACGACAAACCAAAAAATTCAGGTATAGTGAGTGAGCACCAAACTTCTAAATGTACACTCTTAATTTATGCACTAATTCCTGAGAAATATGACCTGTACAAGAGTCGTAATGAATACAGGAAATAGTTTCTGTTCTCCAGCTAGGCCTTTGACAACTGGATTGGGAAATGGCTCTGGCTCCACAAGGGCACACAATTCTCAAAGAGTTCCCTAGTTATTCCTAATTCCAGGGTCAGTTTTCCTACACAGCTGCCAAGAGAGTCATGTGGCATTCTTATCAAATGAAGACATACAGACAGATCATCTGGAACCTATGAGTATCAAAACAACCACTCCTACTTCATTCTGGGTATCTGTCATTGTCTTCATCTTTCTCTCACTGAGCCTTTGGGCTACAGTCCCCACTCATATTCAGTGGGGGTGGGGGAGGTATGAAATTGTAAAATTGATACCCAATGTGAATCACTAGATTGTTCCCTCCTGAGTTTCAAGTAGTAGAACTACTTGTTATGAAGTAGCAAACCCCTGCAAACACATTCTAAATACAATGCCCACCTTAAATAAAAATAAACAATGATCTTCAAAGTATACAACTTTATTTTTTTAATTTTTAATTTTTGTTTTTGGTACTGGGAATCAAACTCAGGACCTTGTGTTTACCAGGCAGGCACTGTGCTGCTGAGCTATATCCCTGGCCCTATACAACTTTAGAGGCTTAAAATAAAATTTTTTAGAAAGACTAGCAATGACCTGTAATTAGGATGCCTTTAAATATACATACTTCTATTTCATCTATCTTTCAAGTCTTTTACTGAAATGACTGAAGGAAAACCAACCACATACCAGAAACTTTGAGGAATTTTCTCTAAGACAAGAACTGGAATGAGAAAAAGGACAACTGACATTCTACACTCTGCAGGTCTGATAAGACCAGACATACAACCTTAGAAGCAGTACCCCACTTAGAAAACCCTTAATATTGGAACAACTGGGACAACTGGAACAAGAGCCAAGGTGGGTTGTGATGCAACTGGAAGGGCTGATGGAAAGCATAACAGGTAGAACTCTAAGACTGCTGGCTTACAATTAATATATGGCCAGAGGAGGCAGAAGGAAGACAAAGCTGAATATGGTTTCTGATAGTCAAAAAACCCAGAATAAGAACACCAAGTTGAGAAACTTGGTTTACTCTAGTAAACATAGGATTTAGTTGTTTGCCAAGGTTATATCTAATCCTAGTTTTCTCTCTTCTCTAAAAGTTTAATCACAACAAAGATTTTCAAAGTTCCTCTTTTCGCTTTATCTGTACCTGAAAATCTTAAGAGCCATCTAAACTCTCAGAACAAGTACAGACTGGCCCCAAAATGGCTGAAAAAAATTCATCTAGCACATAAAAAAGGCATTACAGGTGAATGGAAGGGCATCGAGATAAGCTATCTGTATAAATCTCTCTAGGAAGGTCATTGAAAATATAGGTGAAAACTCTGGAGATGTTTAAATATTCAACAAGATTTAATATTAATGACACAAGAACAGATAAATATACTACTGGAACAGAACAGAATCTAAAAATAGACTCAAATATATAATCACAATCAAAACCACAATTAGAACTAACGTTGAAAAAGATGTAGAACTACCTATACATATATTAGAGTTAGTAACGGATATCAGCATAACCACTCTAAAAAGCTTTTCGGCAATATCTAGTAAAATTAAATATACCTAATAATCTAATAGTTTCATTTCTTGATATATATAATAAGGGTAAGAGAACATGCCCACCAAAACACACACATGAAAATGTACATGGCAGCTCCATTCATAATAACCTAAACTGCTAAAACATACATTCGTCAACAGAAGAAACAAGCGATCTACTCATAATAAACAAAACAAGATATTACATAGCAATAAAGAATGAACCACTGCTTTCATATGCAACAACATTTATGAATTTCTTATAGAGTGTGTTGAAGAAAAGAAGTCAGACAGATGTTAAAGATAGGTATTCTCAGCCAGGTGTGGTGGCACATGCCTATAATTACAGCACTCAGGAGGCTGAGGCAGGATTGTTGTGGGTTCCAGATTCATCTGGGCAACAAAGTGAGCTCAAGACCAGCCTAAAATGCATAACAAAACCCTGTCTCAAAAAAAAAAAAAAAAAAAAAAAAAAGGGTATTCTCTGATTCCATTCATACACAGTTCAAAAACACAAGTAACAGTGAATGAGGCTGGAACAACAAAAACACAATTAAGTAACAGTGAATGAGGCTGGAACAATATATAGTGGAGAGTATTATTGCAATGGGCCATAAAGGAGCCAGCTGAGGTGTCAGAAATATTTTGATTTTCATCTGGGCGGCAGCAGAATGAATGTAAGTATACATAAAAACTAAAGGAAGACACTGTGCATGATGGTGCATGGGCTTATAGTCCTAGCTACTTGGAAGGTTGAGGAAAGAGGATCATTTGAACCCAGGAATTTGAGGCCAACCTGGGCAACATAGCAAATTTTGTTGTAGGTAAGCAAGCAAGCAAGCAAACGAGCAAAAATAAAATCAATGAGCTCAAACATAAAGAGTAGCACACATCATGGAGTAAAAATTTAGAGTAACTGGATTTCAACCTAGATTAGGCAGTCATACAGAGTAAAGCAATCACAAAAAACTATGGGGAATGCAACAAGCAGCAATTAAACAGAAGAGAAAACTGGATTAGTGAAACAGATGACTTGCTTAAGCCTCTTCTGTAACACAGAATTAAAAAAAAAAAAGATGAAAATAATGGGAAAAAGTCCAAAAGTGTAGACACAGAACCCTACTCTTTACAAGCTATGATCCATAATACCAAAGGAAAAAAACAGAAAATAAGCAATAATATTTTTAAAAATGAAAAAAAAAAAAAAACTGAGAAGGGGATTTTTAAAAATGAAAAAAACTGAGAAGGGTGAAAAAGAGGGAAAGGAATGGGGGATATAGCTTAGTGGCATAGCACCTGCCTGTCAAGCATGAGGTCCTGAGTTCGATTCTTGTTATTAAAAAAAAAAAAAAAAAACGGAAAAAGAGGAAAAGGAAACTTCAATGTGAAAGACTGATTTAAAGCCTAAAGATTCATGCTAATGAAATTTAACAGGAGACCTAACCTTCATTAATAATGGCGTATTTTTCTTTTTTCTATTCGGGGGTCTCATTTCTTTTCTTTTCTTTTTTTTTTTTTTTTGCGGCACTGGGGATTGAACTCACACCCTCGCGTCTGTCAGACAGACGCTTAAGCCATTGAATCAAACTCCTGGCCCTGGTTTTTTGAGGCAGGGTCACACTGTGTAGCTCAGGCCGGCCTTGCGCTCGTGTTGTAGCCCAAGCTGGCCTTGAACTCACAATGCTCCTCCTACCTCAGCCTCCCGAGTGCTGGGATTAAAGGCGTGCACCACCACGCCCAGCTTCTGTCTCATTTCTTTTTTTTGGTGGTACTGGGGATTGAACTCACAACCTCGCGCCTGCTGGGGCAGGCACTTAAGCCACTGAGTCAAACTCCCAGCCCTGGTTTTTTGAGGCAGGGTTGCACTGTGTAGCTCAGGCCGGCCTTGCACTCACGTTGTAGCCCAGGCCGGCCTCAAACTCACAACGCTCCTCCTACTCAGCCTCCCGACTGTCTCATTTCTTGAAGGAATAAATGTGAAGCTTTATTTGTCTTTAATGGGAAAAAGTACCATAAATACTTAGTAATACTTGTCTCTGGGACGGAATGAAAGCACACCTAGACCTACCAGATATCTGACTTAGACATTTTTAGTCTAGTCTTTAACCACCAAGAACAGTGGAAACAAAACGCAACAGAACCCTATAAGCATTTTTAACAAACATCACATACAAATATAATTGCCCCAATGCTAGTAGGCATTCACTTAGTAAGGCAAAAGAAGACAAGCTCAGATAAAGATTTAGAAAGGTAACATACTTAACGTATTTTTTTCTTTTGGACAAAAAAAAAAAAATCTTTAAATACCTACCCAGGCAAAAATAACATATTAGTAAACAATTAAGATTGTTAAAAACCAAAAAACACAAAGTAGCTTCAACAAATAAATGGTGTGGGGGGGGGAAGGGAGAGGTATGAAAACTGTGAAGCATCAAAAGATCCTTAAGAGACATATTAATATCCAGGTGTGGTAGTGCATGCCTGTAATCACAGCACTTGGGAGGCTGAGGCAGGAGGATCCTTGCAAATTCAAAACCAGCCTGGGCCACAAAGTGAAGCTGAAGGCCAGCCTGAACTGCATAGCAAGAGCCTGTCTCAAAAAAAAAAAAAAAAAAAAAAAAAAAAAAGAGAGAGACAGAGAGACATTAATATGTGTGTATGTGGGGGGTAGCACTGAGGTCAAATTCAGATACTTTTACTACTAAGCTACACCTCAAGCCCTTTGAATTTTTTTATTTTGAGAGTGTCTCACTAAACTGCCCAGGTTGGGCTTGAATTTGTGCATCATCCTGCCTCCTACTATGTCTGGCTAAATTGGGTGAGTATAAAGATTAAATATTGTCATAGTGGAAACTTTTTTATTTTGAGATAGGGTCTTCCTATGTAGTCCAGACTGACTGTGAGTGCATTGTATAGCCCAGACTGTCCTCAAACTTGCAATCTTCCTGCCTCAGCTTATTAAAGGCTGGAATTACAAGTGTGTGCCACAAAGCCTGGCCTTTTCTCTCTCAGTAAAAGTTACATTCTTTGTTTTTTCTCACAGGCCACTTTGCAGATTTGATAGCTGGCATTCCAAAAGCCATCTCAGACCTAAAAGAAATCTACAGCAGAGCAATAAGGTGGAAAAGTATCCTGGCCCCAGACACTAAAAAGGGCCAAACCAGAAAACCTGGGCATTTGAAAGGAAAATCAACCTTAAATTACTTCACCTTAAGATTTTGTTTCTTGCAGAAAGTAAGAGACTATTACATCTGCTTAATACTTTTTTAGTTTATGAATAGAGAGAAGTAACTGAAAGTATTTTTACATCAACCCTCCTGCTTCAGCCTCTTGAGGGCTGGTATTACAGTGTAAGCTACTATGCTCAGTTAGTGGTGCTCGAGATTAAGCCAGCTTATTTGTTTGTTTTCTTTTTTATTTTGGTACTGGGGATCGAATTCATAACCTCGCGCCTGCCAGGCAGGTGCCTAAGCCACTGAGCTAAATCCCTGGCTATTTGTTTGTTTTCTGAGATGGGGTTTTGCTATGCAGTTCAGCCTGGCCTTGAAATCATTATATATTAACCCAGGCTGTCCCTGAACTCATGGCAACCTTCTGACCTCAGCCTCCCAAGCATGGGGATTATAGGCATGCACCACCATACCTGCCTCCCAAAAACTGTATTCTTTTTTTTTTTTTTGGTACTGAGGATCAAACTCACCACCTTGTGCTTGCCAGGCAGGTGCTTATGCTGCTGAGCTAAATCCCCAGTTCCCGAACTGTATTCTTTAAATGACGGTTAGATACATTTCATAGAACAGTTTTTATTTTTTTTGGTATCAGGGATTGAACTCATGACCTTGCACTTGCCAGGTAGGCGTTTGTGCCACTGAGCTAAAGCCCCAGCCCTGTTAGATACATTTCATATCTAATATTTTATTTATTTATTTATTTATTTAATTTTATTTTATTTTTTGTTGGTACCGGGGATCAAACTCACAACCTTGCACCTGCCAAGCAGGTGCTTAAATCACTGAGCCAAACTCCCGGTCTTAGGTTTTTTAAGGCAGGGTTGCATTATGTAGTTCAGGCAGGCCTTGCTCACGTTGTAGCCCAACCCAGTCTTGAACTCGCAACGCTCCACCTACCTTAGCCTCCCGAGTGCTGGGATTAAAGGTGTGCACCACCACGCCTGGCTTCTAAATTTTTAAATATACTGTACAAATACTATTTAGAAGAGACATCAAACGAAATTTTTTTAAAAAGGGGTACGCAAATATACATTAGGCAAACACAAAACACAAAACAAAAATCCAAGTATGACACAAATCGGGATTGAAATGTGAAGAAAATGTAGATAGCAAGAACCTTGAAATACAAAAAGAAACTGGTGAAAATCACAACTGTAGCAGTAGACTAACATCACTTCATTCAACATACCACTGTAGGTTAAAGCAGTAATATAGATCATAAGAATATTGTACTTAACAATGATTGAATAGCTTATTTTGAAGGCCACAAAATATATTTTCTGGAGGGGAGAAGGGAGTACTAGGGACTGAACCAAGGGTTGCACGGGGCTATATCCCCACTTACTTTTTTTTGAGGCAGAGTCAAACTAAATTGTTAAGTTGCCCAGGCTGGGCTCAAACTTGTAATCCTCCCGTCTCAGTCTCCCAGAGTGTTGGGGTAATAGGTATGCGCCATCACATACAGTTTACAAAACACATACTTTTTCATAATCCATGAAACTTAAAAAAATAATTAAGTATAAAGTCATAAATTGTTTTACAATCCACTAAAGTAAAAATTAATAGCAAAGCCAGGTGTGGTGGCACATGCCTGTAATTCCAGCACTGGGGAGGCTGAGGCAGGAGGAGCGTTGTAAATTTCAGACCAGCCTGGGCTACAAAGTGAGTTCAAGGTCAGCCTGAACTGCACAATGAGACCCTGTCTCAACTGACCCCCCAAAAAAAACCCAAAAAGAAATTAATAGCAAAAGTGTAAGAAATCTTTTTTTTTTTTTTTGCGGCCCCCGGGGATCAAACTCACAACTTCGCACCTGCCAGACAGGCGCTTAAGCCACTGAGCCAAACTCCTAGCCCTAGTTTTTTGAGGCAGGTTCACATTATGTAGCTCAGACCAGCTTTGCACTCGCGTTGTAGCCCAAGCCGGCCTCGAACTCACAACGTTCCTCCTACCTCAGCCTCCTGAGCGCTAGGATTAAAGGCATGTGCCACCATGCCCGGCTAAGTGTAAGAAACCTTATCTTCAAAACAGAACAAAAATTTCCCAAATAATTTTAGAATCAAATAGAAAAAAATCACAAAAATTAAGATTTAGGAGATGTTTATTAGAACAGTACAAACTTGAATGAATTACAATATGGTCAAAGTATTAGTAAAGGCATATCCAAAGCCGTAGTGCTTATATATAAACAAGCCGAAAACAAATGACCACAAAAGATTCAACACAAGCAGGAAAAAATTGGAAAAAAGATAAAAATTAATGAACCACAAGAGTTAATAAATTGACGTAGTTTTTGAAAAATTAAAGACCGCACATTGTTATAAATTTGAGCACACAGAACAGAAAATATACAAATAAAACTATGAATGAGGATTGGGGATGTACCTCACTTGCCTAGTATGTGCAAGGCTCTGGATTTGATTCCTAGGACTGCAAACAAAACCAAAAGAAAAACAAAAAAGGGCAGGGGCTATAATGATATGTTCTTAACTTTTAGTTAGCTAAAAGATTTTTAAAAAAGATTTTAGAGAAAAGTATTTTCTGGATAAGTCAACAAATTGACACACGGAGTGATGGAAATGTTTCACATCATGATTGTGGTACTGAAAACCTCTGTCAAACCTTATGCTACTGGTAGGTATTTATTACATGTATTTATAATATATTTTAATTCTGAGGAGACAGCACAGCAACAGAGATTTTTGGTTTTGGGTATTGGGAATCAAACTCAGGACCTTGCACTTGCCAGGCAGGTGCTTATGCCACTGAGCTATATCGCTGGCCCAATATATCTTAATTTTGACTGAAAACCTGACAGAAACACTAAAAAATCTAGGCAAAGCACCGACCTAGTATGCAAGAGGCCCCAGATTCAGTTTCCAGCATGCTAAAACCATTTCCACAGTACCACCCTAGTATCAAATGTTATTTTCTCTTTCCCATAACCTTGCATAGCTGTATTCTTATGTCCACATTTGCCTCCCATTCAATCCACTATGTTAGAACGCTTTGTTTTTGGTTTTTTGAGATGCGGTCTTGGTATGCAGTTCAGGCTGGCCTCAAATTCATGGCATCTTCCTGCCTCAGCCTCCTGAGTATTGGGATTACAGGTGTGCACCACCACACCAGGCCCTAGAATGATATTTTAAAACGTAAACTGGAATAAGCCAGGCATGGTGGCACATGTCTGGAATCCCAGCACTCAGAAAACTGAGGTTGGAGGATTGATGCGAGTTCGAGGCCAGCATGGGCTACAAAGTAAGTTCAAGGTCAGCCTGAACTGCATAGGGAGACAAAAAGCCAAAACACACACATACAGACACACACACACACACACACACACACACACACACACACGATGTAAACTGGAATATACACTTTTGCTCCAAACCCTCCAGAAAGTTCCTGCCACTCAGGAAAAAATCGAACCAAACCAACAAAAATCAAAGCCCTAGCCAAGCTTATTTCCTTCTGAGGTCATCTGCTACTCCTCACTCTTTTCGCTCTGGCCAAACTGGCCTACTCATTTCTCCAAATAACTCATGCCATTGGTACAAGTGTTGCTGAAGTGAGCATAATGCATGCCATTGGACTGCATGACTTACCCTCTAACTTTCATCAGATCCCTATTCAGTGGTCAGTCTTGTCAGAGTTATTTCCCAAAGGCTGGGAGTTTGGCTCAGTGACTTAAGCGCCTGTCTGACAGGCGTAAGGTTGTGAGTTCAATCCCCAGTGCCGCAAAAAAAAAAAAAAAAAAAAAAAAAGAGTTATTTCCCAGATGATCTGCACAAATGAGCACTTACTCTGACCCAGACACACACTCTCTCTTTGCTGGGTTTTATTTTTCTTAGCATTTACCATTGGTTGACACTGCTTTGTTTTGTTGTTTGTAGTACTGGGGACTGAACTCAGGGCCTTCACACTGAGTTACGTTCACCCTTTTAAAAAATTTATTTTTTGAGACAGGGAGGAGGGAGGATTTTCCAATAAAAGCAGGTTGAAGCTGTAGGTCAGCTGTAGAGTACTTGCCTTGCAAGCAGCTGGTCTGATCCCCCAGCACTGCCAAAACCAAATCAAACCAAAAAACAAGGCAAGGAACATGACAAAGTAATTCATTAAGAAGATACACAAATGTGACTGAGAAAGCAGGGTACAGTGGTGCAGGCCTGTAATCCCATCACTCTGGATAGGGCAGAAGGATAGAAAGTTTAAGCCCAACCTGGATAATATTAAGCGACTTAACCAAACAGTGCCTCAGAAACAACAAGAAAGGGCTGGAGGAAATGCAAATCGAAACTACATTGAGATTCCACCTTATTCTATCTGAAGGGAGGAAAAGGGATTGGGGGAAAAGACAAGAATCAGGATATATTATGGAGGTTTTTTTTTTGGGGGGGGGTACTGGGGACCAAACTCATGATGTTGCACTTGCCAGGCAGGTGCTTGTGCTGCTGAGCTAAACCCCTGGCCCAAAGATATATTATGTATACGTACAAATTCTCTGTGATGAATGTGACCATTATGAATATGTAAAATGTACCAATAAAGTTAACTAAAAAATATTAAGTGCAATCCCATTCTGCAATTGTGGCAACTGTATAAATTGTACTTTAGTAGAAATCTGCTAGTCACTTTTATTTAAATATTTAATTTTGTTTTTAATTGACACAAAATTGTACATATTTAAGGGATGCCACGTGATGCTTTTGTATATACATATATTTTGTAATTATTAAATTAAATTATTTATACTCAGGAGGCTGAGGTAGGAGGAGCGTTGTGAGTTCGAGGCCGGCTTGGGCTACAACGCGAGTGCAAGGCTGGCCTGAGCTACACAGTGTGACCCTGCCTCAAAAAACCAGGGCCAGGAGTTTGGCTCAGCAGCTTATGCGCCTGTCAGGCAGGCGTGAGGTTGTGAGTTCAATCCCCGGTGCCGCAAAAAAAATAAATAAACAAATAATAAATAAATAATTAATTAATTTATAACTACAGTCTCAAAAAATACAAAAAAAAATGCTGCTGAGGATACATGTGTGTGTGTGGGTTTTCTATACTGCTGGTAGGAATGTAAATTAGTATACTCACTAGGAAATCAGTATGGAGGTTCCTCAAAAAATGAAAACTAGAGCTACCATTTGATCCAGCTATACTACTCCTTGGTATATACCCAAAGCAATTAAAGTCAGCATACTACAGGATACCTGCATACCCATCTTTACTGTGGCACAATTCACAATGGCAAAGATATGGAAACAACCTAAATGCCTATCAATAGGTGGATGGAGATGATGCAGCATATATACACAATGCAGTATTATTTGGCCACAAGAAAAAACAAAATTCTGTCACGTGTAATAAAATACATAGATTTGGAAACTATTGTCATCTTGAGCAAATTAAGCCAGTCAGAAGGACAAATAACACATGTCCTCCCTAATATGTAAAATCTAAAAAAAGATGACAAGAAAGTTGAAGAGAGACTAATTTTTTCCTTCTTCTTTTTTTTTTTTTTTTTTTTTTTTTTGAGACAAGAGTTTCACTATGTAGACCTGGCTGTTTTCAACTCATGATGTAGTCCAGGCTGACCTCAAATTTGTGGTACTCCTCTTGCCTCAGCCTCTCAAGTGCTGAGATTACAGAGTGCGCCACCTGACTAAGACTACAATTCAACAAGAGGAAGAAAATTAAGAGGAAGGGGCAGGAGTATAAAGGTGAGGAATGGGGGGATGAATACAAGCAAAATATATTATACACATTGAAATTTCCATTTCCAAAATGTAAACTTGGGGAAGCCCTGGGGTGAGGCATGGAGTGAGGAAAAATGGAGGGGTGATCAAAGTATGCTGTATTCATGCACAAATCTGCCCAAATGAAATCCATTAATCTATATAACCAGTAATTTTTTAAAAAGAGTATATTGAAAGGAAAGTAGCTCAACGTGAAAGCCCTGGGTTCAGTTCACAGTACTGGGAGACACGTACCTGAGAAGTGCTTTTTGCTGTTGCTGTTGAGACAGGGTCTCATTGTGTAGTCCAGGCTGACTTTAAATTTACAGCAATCCTCATGCCTCAGCTTCCAGAGTTCTGGGATTACAGGCATGCACTACCATGCCTAGCTTCAGAAGTCATCTTTTACTGCAACACCACTCCCACAACCCTGCCTCTCTCTAGGCAAGTATTCTATCATTAAGTACATGTCTTGTCCCAGAATTCTTTTTTAAAACATTTTCAAAATCAGTTCATTAGCTATAGTGTGAATTCCCATTTACTTCAAAGACATTTTATTTTATTTTATTTTTTGGTACCAAGGATTGAACTCACAATCTCGAGTCTGCCAAGCAGGTGCTTATGCCACTGAGCTAAATCCCCGGCCCTATTTTTTGAGGCAGGGTCTCACTATGCAGTTCAGGCTGGCTTTGAACTCACTTGGTAGCCCAGGCTGGTCTCGAACTCACAACAATCATCTCGCTTCAGCCTCCCAAGTGCTGGGATTAAAGATGTGTGTCATCACGCCTGACTCTTGACTCATTTTATTTTTAAATCTAAAATGGAATATCAACCTGCTCCCTATACGTTTTGTTCACTGTAAAATACATTTACAGTGTTAATCCAGTTATTAAAAATAATCAAAGCTTAAAAAAATCAGAAGTAGATTTAAAAGTCTGAAGAATTAGCATTAGGGTTAAGGTAAGTGTGAATTGGGACTGGGGGTACAGCTCAATGGTAGAGTGCTTGCGTATCATATATGAGGCCCTGGGTACAATTTTCAGCATATTCCACCACTCATAGTTTAAGAGTTCAAGCCCCGGTGCTACCAAAAAAAAAAAAAAAAAAAGAGTTGACAACCTTAAGGATATTCAAAGGTATGTGTCATGAGTTCAGAAGGCAGAGATCTCATAATTCTTAGTGACAGAAATAGCACTTATATAAATGTACTCAAATTTCTATTGGTCAATGAAGGAGTTTCACTTCCTTTTTTTTTTTTTTTTTTTGTCATTTTGAGACAGGGTTTGACTATCAGTTCAGGCTGGCCTCAAACTCGCAGCAATCCTCTTGCTTCAGCCTCCTGAGTGCTGGGATTACAGGTGTACGCCACCATACCCACCCTGACTTCTAATACACACCTACTGCTCCAAATTACTTGAATATAAACAAAGGTAAACATTGGGCAAAATCACAAGAACAAAATACCTGAAGGTACAAAAGAGTGAACCAACCTACGTAGATTCATGAGGAGTCTTGACATCCACAAGGAGCTGGAACAGTTAGCTCCTTAGTGACCCTCCAATTTTTAGGCTGAGGATATACTAAAATTGATGAATCCATACAGAACAGCTAAACCTCTATTGGAAAACCCTTTTTAGCCTGAGGAAACAAAGATTTCACCATAATTACAATTACTAGAAAGTAAGCTGGGAAATCCCAGAAAGGAGCTGGCCAGGGAAAAGGAGACCCACATTTCTGTTCATTAACAATACCCAAACTTCTGACTTATGAATTGTGCAGGTACAGATTAAATGTAAAAATTATACAAACAGAACAGACGTTTGACCTAATGGAGTTTGAGTCTAACCAACTGAACTGCCAGCTGAAATAAAAGCACCAACTTTCTTGGGAGCCAATAAAACAATCAATAGCCTCCACAACATAACTCTCACAATTCCAGAATAAAATTCAAAATTAGTCAATATACAAAAAACTGCAATATGTGGTATGTTCTCATGAAAAAAGACATAGTTTAACTCCTAAATGACCCAAATGTTGGAGTTAACAGTAAGATAACCAATGAACTTTGTTCAATGAAGTAAACAAATATATGATTGAAATAAATTAGGAAATTTCAGCAGAGACACAGAAACTAGGAAAAAAAGAATCACCGGAAATTCAAGAACTATAAAAACCATACCTGAAATAAAAATTTCATTAGATGGACTTAAAAGAAAATGGACATGACTGTGAGTATATTTGAAGCTGTGAGTAAATCTGAAATAATAGAAATAATCTAATCTGAAGAACAAAGGGGAAACAAAAAAGTTAACAGAGCTGGGGATGTAGCTAAGAGGTAGAATATTTGCCTACCATGTATGAGGGCCTGAGTTTGATCTCCAGAACTGCAAAAAAAGGAAATTTATAAAGCCTCCAATTTTTGAGGGACAATAGCAAATGGCCCAACACATGTATAATGGAATTTAAAGAAAAGAGAAAAAGAATGGAGCAGAAAAAAATGTCAATAATATTGGAAAACTCCCCAAATATGGTGAAAGACAAATTCTAAATTCAAGAACATAGCTAGACCTAAAATCAGTATAATACAAAGAAAATCATACCAAAACACATATGATAGTCAAACCACTAAAAACCAAAAATACAGAGAAAATCTTAAAAGCAGCCAGAAAAACATGACATCATACAGAGAACAATTTGAATGAACACCAATGTCTTATCAAAAACAAGAGAGGTAAGCTACTCAAGAGACCTATTTACTGAGAAGTTTCTATATCCAATTAAACACCCTTTAAGAACCAAGTGAAATAATGAGGTTTTCTGATAAAAGAATAGGAAGACAATTTGTTGAGAGCAAACCCGCTGAATGAGAAGAGTTACAATCTCTTCAAGCCAGAGGAAAATGAAAATAGCGAGGTATTTGGCTCTTTGTGAAGAAATGGTAAATACCTGGGTAAATATTATACAAACAAAATAATGAAAAAAAAGGTCAGTTTAATGTTGTGCATATTATACCATATGCCTCCCAAATATACACACACATGTGCACACATACACACCCTCCCAAATCGGTATCTTTATCAGCATAGGTCTTTAGTATTTTTCAAAATATTAGATTGGTATGAATAAAATTTGCAGATCTTTGAAGCAAAAAAACTATTGTGTTTATAATGTATATAGTACAATTGTAACTATATTTCATATTATAGTACATATGTAACAATTACAATAATAAAGGACAGTGCAGTGGGTAAATGGAAATACAGGGCTACACATCAACTGGTGAATGGATAAAGAAGATGCAGTTTTTTTATACAATGGAGTACTACTCTGTCATAAAGTAAGATAAGCTTGAGACATTCCTACGTAAATGGTACACCTTGAGACCATACCCTTACATGAAATAAATCGGGCATACATGTGTAAACACTGCATTGTTTCTCTTGTGTAAGAAAACAAAAATGTAAATAAGGACCAAAATATATATTAGATATTATGAAATAGGAAGCAAATGTTCAAATGGGGAGGGGAACAAGAGAAGACTCAGGGGGAAAGCAAAGAAAAGTTAAAAAAAAAAAAAGAACAGAAGGAAAAAATGCAAACAAAGCTTTTGTAAATGGGGAAGGGAAGAGGGGTTGAAAGGAAGGTACAGGAATGGAGACAGAAAAAGATTAAGTTATATCATGTACGGTACAAATTCTCTATGATGAATGTGATCATTATGTACATCTCAAATGTACCAATAAAATCTTATTGGAAGAAAAAAAAAGAAATATAAGACTACAAGGCCTCTTCTACATTTCATGTGAAGTATCATAGTAATTCTCAGGCTGAAAAGTAAAGGATATATCTACAAAGCTGCCAGGAAAAAATGGCAAACAGATAGTTAAGAATGCAATAAATAGCCGAGCATGGTGGCGCATGCCTTTAATCCCAGCACTTGGGAGGCTGAGGTAGGAGAAGCGTTGTGAGTTCGAGGCCGGCTTGGGCTACAACGCGAGTGCAAGGCTGGCCTGAGCTACATAGTGCGACCCTGCCTCAAAAAACTAGGGCCGGTGCAGGCATCGACCAGGACACATCTAAGCTGCCCTCCAGGGGTCTGACCTGGGCCCAGCGGCACTGGCGCGTGGGCTTGGAATCAGGGACAACCCCCCCCATCCCCCCTGTCAGCAACCTGCTGTTTCGGAGGTCTGGCTAAACTGATAGCAACCAAGGAATATCAAGCAACTATTTGCTAGTATTGTTTCGTAGATTTTGCAGGCCTCTGGTCAGCAACCTGAGCATCTCTTTGGAAGGTGACAGTAGGCAATGTAGTAAGTATGGGGGATTCTCTTCTGTCTTGTCTTCGAGGCCCAATATGGTTCTCTCTGTTTTGCTCTACTCTGATCATTATTATTATTAATAATAAAAAAAAAAACAAAAAAACAAAAAAACTAGGGCCGGGAGTTTGGCTCAGTGGCTTAAGCGCCTGCCCTGCCAGGGTGCGAGGTTGTGAGTTTGATCCCTGGTGCCACAAAAAAA